>JAOXYA010485280.1:0-15878 GCA_028565675.1 Sorex palustris | reverse complement strand
ATACTTTACTTCACATTTTTTTGTTTCAAAACAAATTATGCTATGTAGATGAACACTTTAAATAAAATTATTGTGTTTATAGGCAACACATAACTTGTACTTTTGATCTGATATAATGAATAGGTTTACATGGTGTATATCTTATATTATCAGAATAAAGCCATTAAAACAATAAACTGTTTATATGTAATCAGAGTCTACAACATGTGGGGGTTAATTTACTAGATATAAAAATTACTTTTAAATTCCTAGGAAAATATGCTTGCATAGTACAACACATGTTTTGGCCTTTTAGCTTTTTAAGAAGAAAAACATTTATATGACACATTAGCACAATTTTCATAGCACAGAAATAGCTAGTATATGACAGAGCAACAGTTTTCTTCATTAGTTTCATTGTAAACAGGAACGCTAACACTGTATGAATTTGTCATCGCTACATCTACATTTATATCTCCTGAAAGCAGTGGGCATAGAATTGAGTTTCATTTAAAGATTTCTATAATAAGAGAGATTATGCTATGCCCTTCATGTTAATTATCAGCATTTTATGAGCAGAATGGTAGTCTATATGTAAATAAGTGAAAGTCTCATTAAAATATAAAGCTGTAATTTAACCAACTATAGTTGCAAAAGGTTACTATATCTTATTTCTGTCATGCTTAATATTTGCAACATTTTCAGAAACAGAAAATGTTTTGTTGCTCTGTTTTAAACTATTACCTCATTCTACCACTCCCAGTCACTTCACTTTTCACCTCAATACAGACCATAACAATTGTTTGAGATTTGAAAGCAATAACCCTGGCAAAAATGTCATATTTTCATTTTGGTTTGTTTGTTTTTTTGAGAGTTTAGGCAATTAACCAATTTACAACTAGCGTAACACTGTTTGTTAGGAAAAATAATGGCGTGTCAAACTGTTAAATGCATAAGTATAATATTTTCTTCAAACCTTATTTCCAGTCAAAAAAGAGTGGATATGCCGGAATGAGAACTCTTAGCTTTTTAGTACTTTGTCTTTCTTATGTCAAATTTCTTAACTTTAATCCATTTGTGTTTGTTATTCTATTACTTTCACATTTCCGACTCCTGGATATTTATTATTCTTTATTTCACAGAACCAATATAACTTTATGAAGAATGTCATAATGGCTATTATTAATGAATTTCTAAGATTATGGGATTAACTTAATGGAATGGATTTAATATAGTATTATATTTTATTTTATCTTTTTATGTTCACAATGATGTATGTGACTGTATATGTGTTTTTGGTACAATTTAATGTTTCTTCATATATATCACACTGCAAACACAACTGAAGTATCAACATAACACCACCAGGCATCAAACTCTCTTAAACCTTCTGTTCTTCCTTCCCTTCACCCTTTAATAACCTCATTTCTGCAGAGTCCAAAGGTTTTTTTTTTATGACTTTCCCCCACTTATTTTGCTTCTCCATAACTCATATGCAGTTAAGATGATCCAGTGCTTTTCTTCCTCCTTCTGACTTATTTCACTTAGCATTATCTCCCCCAATTCTGACAGTGTTGAAAAGGCAAAATTTTATATTTTTGTAAATTATTGACATTCCATTATGTATTTATCATAATCTTCATTCACTCTATGATTATGTTAAAGATAATTTGTTTCCATGTGTTGTTATTGTAAATAGTATTGCAATAAACATAGAAGTGTATTGCATGTATCTTTTGAATTAATATTTTTGTGTTTTTTTAAATTAATTACCGTGAAATACGGTCACAAATCTTTCATGTTTGAGTTTCAGTCATGCAATGATCAAACACCCATACCTTAACCAGTGTACATTTTCCACCACCAAAGTCCACAGTTCGCCTGTCCAACCCTTCTCCTGCCTGTGCGGTAGATAATTTCCACAATACTCTCTCTACTTTGGATACATTCAATATTTCCACACCAATTCCACCATTATTATTTGGATTTTTCTTGCCGTGACTCAAACATGTCAAAAAGGCAATGCTAGACATTTTATTTTGTATTGGTTGTTATAAATGGCGTATGATATTGTGTGTGCTCCTGAAATTCTAAAATTTTTATAATTAGGGTCTGGAATGATCTCTGCAGTTAGTTGCTTGGTTCCAAGATTCTTCTCTGTGTCTCTGGATCATGATGGTTAAGGAGTTTAAGTAGTAGCCAAAAGCAGTTCCTGGGTGTCATCTCAGTGTCCCATTGGGCGGGGGTACGAAAGGGACCTGCTCCTCCCCATCTCGTGAAGCCTGGCATATCTGGGCTTTTCACTGGGTTCTGAAAGATGGAGGCTTCTGGGATTCCTAGAAGGCAGGTGGAGGGACAGCACCTGCTCCTGTCTGGAGTAGCCTGGTGAAATCAACCTACTGAAAAGTCCGGAGGTATCTCTGGAGCAGGCTGCTCAGTTTCGTGATTCTTTGTGTGTCTAATATTTTTGTATTCTTTGGATAAATAACTCATAATTAAGTTGCTGGATTCCATGGTAGGTAATTTGAAATATTTTATCCTGTTTTTCAAAGGAGCTGAACCAATTTACATTTCCGTCAATAATGTATGAATGTTCTTTTTTGACCATAATACCGTAATTTGTTCTAGCATTTTTGATATAGAGTACTCTCACAGATTTCTGATATCTCACTATTTTTTTTAATTTTAACTCTCCTCACAATAATAAAAAAACATTTTTGTGTCTATTAGCCACTGGTATGAATTCTTTTAAGGATGATTTGTTTAGTGAGTTTATCCCTTTTTTGTTGGGAGTTCCTTTTTTTTTTTTGGATGAGTTTTATGAGTTCCTTGACAACTTCAGTTTTAGTCCTTTATCATATGTGTGTTGTGCAGATATTTTCTAGTAGAATATATTTTTATTTTAGCACAGCAGGTAGGTTGTTTGCCTTGCACGCAGCCAATATGGCCAACCCGAGTTCGATTCCTCCGCCCCTCTCAGAGAGCCTGGCAAGCTACCGAGAGTATCTCGCACGCATGGCAGAGCCTGGCAAGCTACCTGTGATGTATTTGATATGCCAAACACAGTAACAACAAAGTCTCACAATGGAGACATTACTGGACCGGCTCGAGAAAATCGATGAACAACGGGAGGATAGTGACAGTGACAGTGATTGATGTAGCTGGTATCAGAATAATGATAAAGTAGACATACCTTATAAAAGAAGCCAGTCCATGTCCCCTTCCTGTATTTCATTTAAAACATAAGTGTAGTTATTTCAAACATGTTTCAAAAATAGATGTTTGTTTTTAAAAGCCACATCATTTAGGAGCAGTTATCTGAATCCTAACCCTTATGAAACTGTTTCAATCTGCAGTTTCATCAAAGAATTTCTTTCCTTCAACAAAAAAGGGAGAAACAGTTAAGACTACTCAATATACAGCATAGCTAAAAAAAATTAAATTTACTTAATTAAAAAAAAACTTCTCCATCTAAGAGTTCTCTGGAACCATCAACTTCTCTTTAGTTTTTTGCTGGTGTTTTCCAAGGATAATTTCTCCTTCTCCCTGATTCCTTCCTGGGGCAGACTCCAGAGGCCTTACATTTCAGCTCTTGTCGACAAACTTGCCCTTGACTTTTTCTAAGCTGAAACAAAAGTTTCCTTTTACATTTTCAACTCATTCGTTTCCTGATCTTTTTTCTCCGTTCTGTACCTGTTAAAATACTTGGAAAACTAATATGAACTAAGCACTGTTTTCACTTCTTCAATACCTCATTTTCAAAGTCATTTTCCTTAATGTTTAAAATGCATGAATAAAAAATGCACAAACTAGGGGCTGGAGTGATAGTACAGAAAATATGGTGCTTGTATTAATTGTAGCCAGCCAAGATTGTAACCCCAACACTCCATGGGGTCCCCTGAGCACCCTGAGGAGTGATCCCTGAGTGCAGAGCCAAGAATAAGCCCTGAGCAATGCTGGATGTGGCCCTCAAACAAACAAAAGCGAATAATTCAATGCATTTTCACAAATTTTAAACTATGTGACTGCCACACAGATTAAAAAGCAGAAAGGCATCTGTATCTAGAGAAAACTCCTTAATGTCTCTTCTACAATCTTTTTCATTAGAAGAAATTCTTTTAAAGTATTTTTCTATTATTGATTAGTTTTACTATCTGTGATCTCTAGTTAAGAAATGTTACATGTTTTGTATAATAAGAACTTTCTGGGGGTTGTTTTTAAGATTGCTTCTTATCTTTTTAAAAGCTCAGATATGTCAGGCATGATTATCTTATTAGGACTTCCAAACTATCTGTCTGCTTGGGTTTGTGGCCACACCATGTGGTACTGGGTGCTACTTTGTGGCTCAGTGCTCTGGAGTAGCTCATGACAATGCTCAGGGGATCAGGTCTTCTTCATGCAGAACACGTACTCCAGCCCTTTGAGATGATTCTCTGGTCCCCCAGAGTGTTTATCATTAAATTTTAAGTATATAGATGGTGGTGGGGATGACAAGGATTAAACCTGGGGCTTAATACATGCAAACATACGCTCTACCTCTGAGCTCTGTCCCTAGCCCTAATTTATTTAAAGTTATGTATTTCTTAATGAACTCTTCTTTTATACTCACCTCAAGTTGCTTTGTAGTGTTCTCAACTCTGGTTATCTCTTAGGGGCTTATATTTTTCATTTAATTTTTTTGCTTGAACCCAATAGCTATTTTTTGTTATCAATAGCATTAAATCATCACCATTGACCAGTTATTAAACCCATGTTAATAGTAATTTATTTCAATTTTTGTCATCGCCCAATTTATTCTATTTTTGGATATTATATGTGTGGTTAAAATAATTTTTTATATTGGGTTGAGATTCCTCTTCAATCTAAAAGATCAAACTTTTACTAATGCATTCAAATTCTTTATACCTTTGTTTTTTCCTCTTTAACATATGGTCTTATGAAATGTATTGAACTTCTAATCATAATTAGAATGTATCAAATTATTTAATTTGAAGTTTTACATAATTTGAATGTATCAAAGTTTTTAAATCTCAATTGGTGCTCACTTTATTTGCTACAGACATTGATATTTATATTTAAATACTTGTATAAATCTTTATTATTTTTCTTTACCTTAAGTGAATGCATTTTGTCTCACATAATACATTGATCTCTTTTTTTGTGTGGTAGTATTATTGGTATCTTTGCCTGTTCTTTTGTGTGTGTCTCCTGCATTTTATCTAGTCCTTTAATTTCTAACATTTCTTTTTGTTAATTTTTTTGTTTATTTTTTTTTTAAAAAATCTATAACCTAACCTCCAAGTCCATACAAAATCCCTATTTAGTTTATGTAGTGCTTCTGAGAACATCAAATGATATTTGAGAAGTGCAATTAAATAGATTATGCTTGTGATTAACTTCTGCCCTTATAATTGATGTTTATCTCACATCTATATTTGTATATTAAGAACCCAGTAGAGAATATTAAAAATATTTCAAATGTTCTCACCATTTAAAGACATTATCTAATATGATATTCTATTAAATAATGCTATCTACCCAGAACACACACACTTAATCATTGCAGAGGGAACCGCACTGACACATACTATTATACAACATAACCCTGCCCCTAATCATTCACGCTGCTCAACCTCATTGGAGGTCCTTCCTTCAAAGTGTGTCACCATGGAAACACAAGCCAGATTCAGCCTCGGTCTCTGTATAGAACACAAAGGTCACTTGTGTGCTGATGACATCTGGACTTTGGAGCTTATTTCCAAAAGTACAAACATGGCTTGGACGATGGATTCTCTCTTTATTAATATTATTTTCCCTTAGTGGACATATATGATTCAATTTGGAATTCCATTTGCTTGAGGGATAAAAGTGGCTGATATCAACAATTTTAATGATAGTCACGTGTTTTCTCATTTCTTTTCAGTAAAAACTATTTTGTGTTTTGAAAGAGAGCTATGAAAGAAAGCCACTGTAAATGTAAGAAGAAACACAAGGGACAAAACGGACAGTGGTAGTGGAGGGCCTTTTGGTATTGGTGGTGAGTAATTTTGCTCACCAAAAACATAAATGTTGACATGATGGTTACCAGGTTACTTCAGCCACAATAGCAAAATAATGAAGTAAAATGAAATAAAATTCACAGAAATTCCTTTAAAAGTCTCAAACTGGGTCCAGAGAGATAGCAGGGAGGATAGGGCCCTTGCCTCCCATGCTGTCGATGGGTGTTCCATCCCCAACACCTGACATGGTCCCCTGGAGCTCACTAGCAGTGACCCCTGAGTGCAGAGCTAGGAGTAAACCCTGAGTACCACCAGGGGTGTCCCTCCCCCTGAGAAAAATCAAGCAAACAAAACCTAAAAAAAAAAAACTGAATATTTGATTCTGCTTATTTCATGTTCTTTTTTCCTCAAAATTTTTCCTTAAAAAATTTCAACAAGGGGCTGGAGCAATAGCACAGTGGGTAGGGCATTTGCCTTGCATGCGGCCAACCTGGGTTCAATTCCCAGCATCCCATAGGATCCCCCGAGCACTGCCAGGAGTAATTCCTGAGTGCATGAGCCAGGAGTAAACCCTGTGCATTGCTGGGTGTGACCCAAAAAGCAATAAATAAATAAATATTTTTTAAAAAGATAAAACAGAATGTTTTGCTGAATGGGAGTAAAACAGTCAAAAGCCACAGAGCTTTTCATAACTCAGAATGTGAAAAACCCCACTCACTGCATTTTTTCACAGCAACATACATCGATATAAAATGTCAGACTCACAGACTAAGAAATTCTAAACTAAATCTTGTCTGGGCATTCTCAAAAGTTTGTGCAAATTGGGCAGAGCGGGTGGGATTCGGGGTCACTGGTGGAGGGGAGGTCACCCTGGTGGGCGGTTCTTGCTGGGCCACTGAACACCTGAAACAACTGCACTGTGAGCAGTTTGGTAAATCAAGGTGTTCAAATAAAAGTGAATTTTTGAAAATAGGGAACCAGAGTGACAGTCCAGCAGGGAGGGTGTTTGCCTGGCATGTGGCTGACCCGGGTTCAATCCCCGGCATCCCATAGGGTGCCCCGAGCACCACCAGGAGTGATCTCTGAGTGCAGAGCCAGGAGGAATCCCTGAGTTACTGTGGTTAAACAGTGAAGACAGTTGTGGAAAGAAACACAACTTGAAACAAGATGCCATTTTATTTGAAAAATTATTATTATTATTATCATTATGCTTTTTGGGTGCGATGCTCAGGGCCGACTCCTGGCTCTGCACTCAGGAATCACTCCTGGCGGTGCTCAGGGGCCCCTATGGGATGCTGGGAATCGAACCCGGGTCGGCCGTGTGCAAGCTATTGCTCCAGCCCCTGAACAATTACTTAAGGCTGCCATCTGAGGGGGTGTCTTCCTGGGTCGTGCTACAATTCTGCACTGCCTCTGAGACACTCAAGGCAAGAGTGTCCAGGGAGTAAATAAACCACAGCTCCCAGACAGCTGGATACTGTTACTCTGCGGGAGGGCCCCATTGAGAAACACAGTTGCCAAAGCGATGCTTCAGTGTGTGAGGGTGGAAGTTTTGCGGGACCCTGGAAAATCCACCGCGGAGAATCTCTCCACAGGAAGTAAATAATCGTGTTTACAAACATTTACAGAAGAAGTCCGAGGCGAAACATCATTCATAGTAGTGGAAAACTACAAGCCTCCCAGCGAGCCTCCACGATTTACACTCAGCCCGCCAGCGCACCGTTTGCACAGCCTAAACACATCACACTGCAGGGAGGGCGACCGCCACACACGGCTGATGCGGTTCCATCCCTGGTACAGGGTATGTCTCCCAGAGTGATGCTCAAGCACAGAACGAGGAGTGAGCCCTGAGCACAGAGCCGGGAGTCAGCCCCGAGCATCACCAGGTGTGGCCCAAAAACAAAAGCAAAAGCAAAAAGCTTAGAAATCTAGGATGTCCATCACTAGAGGCCCGAGGCCAGAGGGCCAGTCCTGGGGGTGTTTGCCCGGCACTCAGCCGACCTGTCCCACCCCCACGGGCCCAGGGTCCTCAAACACCCGGAGAGAGCCAGACGCAGGGAAGCCCGGACTTGCCCATCCTGCCACCCTGCGAAATTTAATGTCTTTGCACAAATGGGATGACGATGCCGCAAACCTAGACGTGAGGCCACCTGTGTGAGCAGACCCAGAAGGAGCTGGTGTGTGAGACAAGGGCACCTCAAAGCCTAGACGTGAGGCCACCTGTGTGAGCAGACCCAGAAGGAGCTGGTGTGTGAGACAAGGGCACCTCAAAACCTAGACGTGAGGCCACCTGTGTGAGCAGACCCAGAAGGAGCTGGTGTGTGAGACAAGGGCACCTCCGTGGGTTATTTCTCCTGACTGGATCTCCGGACCAATGATATTTAACACGAACAATCCTTTTTAGAAGGATGACAACCATTTTTTTTTTTCTACTGGCAAGGTCCTTAAAATCTGCAACTTTCTCGGGCTGGAGCAATAGCACAGCGGGTAGGGTGTCTGCCTTGCACACGGCCGACCCGGGTTCGATTCCCAGCATCCCATAGGGTCCCCTGAGCACCGCCAGAGGTAATTCCTGAGTGCATGAACCAGGAGTAACTCCTGTGCACTGCAGGGTGCGACCCAAAAAGCAAAAAAAAAAAAATAATAATGCAACTTTCTCTAATAAAATTTAAACAAAGAACATGTTCATAATAAGTAAAAATTTAAAACCATAACACACGGGGCCGGAGAGATAGTACAGTGGGTAAGGCGCTTGCCTTGCACACGACCAACCCAGGTTTGATCTCACACAGGACCCCCCACCCGAGTCCAGGATGACTCCTGAGCACAGAGTCAGGAGGAAGCCCTACGCATTGCCAGGTGTGGACACACACACAAAAAAACACAATAAATTAAACTGTAGACCTTTGGGGGAGAAAAGCAAATAAATTTCGGCATCTCGCAGTAACTCTTCTGAGTGTTGTGTTTCCTCTGTGTGTTATTCACTGTATTCAGTGATAAAAATAATTGGCTCATACTGCATGCCTACTTACTATTTTGTTTTGTTCGGGGGGCCACACCGGCAGTGCTCAGGGCTTACTCCGGGCTCTGTGCTCGGGGCTGACTCCCGGCTCTGTGCTCAGGGATCACTCCTGGCAATGCTTAGGGACACACATGGTGCCGCACTACCTCTCAAGTCCCTTGCACCTAATTTTATTGGGTTCAGTCTGGAATCTAAAATCTTGACTTCCAGGCAAGCAGTTTCCCCCCCTTGCACACCAAATAAACGTCTTGGTGCTCCAGAAGAGTAAAAAAAATAAGTGATGATATGGGCAGTGAAATAGCCAGTGTTGGTCTTGACTGAAAAGTCAAAACTCTTCAAGTTTGCTCCTAAGTTTACTTCTCAGTTCAAAAAAAAAGTTTGAGCGCTGCCTTTTCCTGTGGGTTTGACAACTTCCAAAAGGTGTCTCCAGAGGCTGCAGAAACAAGCGTGATCCTTCCGGCGGGCCTGAACCAGCCGGGACAGACAACCCTAAAAAGATCAGCTTTTCGCCAAAAAAAAAAAAAAAAAAAGCCAAAGCTGGACCCTCTGCAAGCAGGAAACAAAACGCAAGAAACGGCGCATGAAACGGAGGGACCGCGGGGCGGCTCGCCCACCTTCCCCTTTTCAAAACCCGGGACCCCTTGGGGGCTCGCAGGGCCCTTGGTGCTCAGGACCTGCTGGGGCCGGGAGGAAGCCCCCGCGACCCCTCAGCGGGGCGGGCAGCGCCCCGCGCGACGCTTTGGGGAGACCCGGCTCGGCCCGGTTCTGGTCCGCCCGCAGGAAGTTGTTGCAAAGGCCGTTCGGGGCAGATGCAGACCAGAGCCGCGCTGCGTCCCCGGGGCCCGCGTTAACCCTCGCCGCCCCGGAGCAGGGTCGCAGGGACCCTCCAGGGGGTTAACCGGGACCCCCCCGCCGACCCCCGCAGGGCTGGGGCGCGCTCTGCAGACGTGGGCGGGGAGGGGGCCCAGCCCCTCCCGCCGCGCGGACCCCCGGCCCGGCAGCAGCAGCCCCGAAGGCGCGTTCTGCATCGCTGCCCCGCGGGATCGCCTCCCCCCTCCCCCCTCCCCCGCGCTCTGTCGCCTCTGGACTCTCTGCCCAGTGCTCGTCGCAACCTGGCCCTGCGAGCGGACCCACGCTCGGGCCTGTCCCAAAGCAGGGGGAAGTGAGGAACCGCGGCCGCCGCGGGCTTTCTGCGCGCACAAGGGCGCCAGGGACCCCCCGGGCGTGGGGACCCCCGGGGGCGCGGGGGAGCGAGCTTACGGGTGCGGCGCGGCGGCTCCGGCTAGTCGCGTCCCAGCTCCGGCGGCCCGGGAGGCCGGGGGCAGGGCCGGGGCGGGGCCTGCCGGCGAGTGGGCGGGCCCGGGGCGGGACATGCAGATGAGTGGGCGTGGACTGAGCGGGGACTGGCGGTGTGCAAGTGGACGGGGCGGGGGCCTGGCATCGTGTGGGTGGGACCGGTTTTGTGGGGCGGGGCCTGGCCAGTGGGCGGGGTTTGCCAGCATTTGAGCGGTCGTGGTTGTGGGCGGGGCCTAGAGGCGTGTGGGCGGGGCAGCATCCCGGGCCTGCAAAGGTTTTAAGGTGAGGAGGGGGAGGAGGAGGAAGGAAGAGGAGGAGAAGGAGAAGGAGGAGGAAGAAGGTCCAGCACTTCCCTGGGGATGCAAGAGCAAGATGGGAAAGATGAGCCACCCCAAAGCATTGCTGCCCCAATACACACTCACACTCGCACACATACACAATCTCACACACACACATTCACACACACACACTCACACACTCTCACAGACACACACTAATGCACACACACAACCACACACGCTCACACACACTAACACATACACTCACACACACTCTGTTACACACACACACTAATACACACAACTCACACACTCACACACACTCACACTAACACACACACGATATTTTCCCAGGTGCTATGGTTTCCAACGCTGGTGAAATGGAGCTTCTGGCATTCAGAGCACTGGCCATCAGCATCTCGCTGCCAAGGTGCCAACCCACCGCTACCCACCACCACCCTTGGCAAGCTCTTTCCTAAATGTGGTTATTGTCGTCTGTGCCGCCTGTTGACAGTGCTCCCGGCCTTCCTGGACTCACTTCACCACCCCCGCAGAGTCCCCCTTCGCCATTGTCCCTCGGAATTGAAGGTGAAAGGCGTTCTGGAGGGCAGAGTGCGTCTCGTTGAGATTTGGGGGTAAGGAATTAACCACAGGGCCAGAGTGATAGGACGGCGTTTGCCTTGCGTGTGGCCGACTGGGCTCCAGCCCTGGCATCCTGAGGGTCCCAAGAGCACACACAGGCGCGATCCCTGAGTGTGGAATCAAGAGGAACCCCTGAGCATCGCTGAGTGTGACCAAAAAAGCGAAAGGAAGGAAGGAAGGAAGGAAGGAAGGAAGGAAGGAAGGAGAAAAGAAATTAAACCACATTGAATTATAAGCTGATAGTGTAAACACATGTGTTTAACGTCACTGTAATTGAAAAGACAGGCTGTGGCCGTAGGAATAGTGAGTACGACAGGTAGGGCATTTGCTTTGCACACTGTGGACCCAGGATTGATCTTGGACATCCCATATTGTCCCTCTGAGCCCTACCAGGAGTGATCCCTGAGCACAGAGCCAGGAGTCAGCCCTGAGCACTGCCAGGTGTGGCCCAAAGACCCAAGCGGGGAAAACACTGATAATGAAAAATAAAGAAGGGGTCCTCTGTAAAAATCTATTCAATTCCAAAGGAATCGATATCTTCAAAGATTGGTTCACACAGGCTTTGTGGTTTCGGTCACTGGGGCTTCTGGTTTTCGCTCAGCACTGCCCACCCCTCCCTCTCTCATGTCATCAGCAGAGAATGAAACGTCTCAGACCCTCCTTTCAATCTGGCTATCTGCCTTCTGTGGCCAAGCTCCAGATCCCTGTGGTCTCCATTTCCCCCCCAAAGTTCGTCTATCCTGCCTGTAAAAGTCCTGCTGTGAGCCAAAAGCGTGGCCCCTTCCTGACAAGACACTGAATTTCTGGAGAGGGAGCGCTCTGCTCCTTCAGTCTCACCAGGTGCATCTGGAACAGGTTCTGTCTGTCTTATGGTGGGGCCACACCCGGCGATGCACAGGGCTGACTCCTGGCTCTGCACTCAGGGACCAGTCCTGGCGGTGCTCGAGGACCCTATGGGATGCTGGGAATCGAACCCGGGTCGGTTGCGTGCAAGACCAGTGTCCTCCCCGCTGTGCTATCTCTCTGGCCTCTTCATTCCCATCTTTCAGGAAGAAAAACTCCCTTGAACCACAGCTTCACGGCCCACCCCTTCGGGGGGTGAAAAGTGGTCTTAGCTTTCAACTCTTTTTTTTTTCTTTTTGGGTCCCACCCGGCAATGCTCAGGGCTGACTCCTGGCTCTGCACTCAGGGATCACTCCTGGCAGTGCTCAGGGGACCCTATGGGATGCCGGGGATCGAACCCGGGTTGGCCGCGTGCCAGGCCAACACCTTCCCTGCTGTGCTATCACTCCAGCTTTCAACTTTTTTTTTTTTTTTGCTTTTTGGGTCACACCTGGAGATGCTCAGGGGTTTCTCCTGGCTTTGCACTCAGGAATTACTCCTGGCGGTGCTCAGGGGTCCCCATATGGGATGCTGGGAATCGAACCTGGGTCGGGCTTCTTACACAGGACATTCCATCTTGTGTTACCTGCCAAGCAAAGGGTGATGGCACGTCAAAGGAGAAACTCTTCAGCAGGGAGGGCGACTCAGCTTCAAACACCGTGAGGGGGGCTGAGAGAGGCCAGCGGGGAGGGCGTCTGCCTTGCACGTAGCTGACCTGGGTTCGATCCCCGGCATCCGAGAGGCTGCCCCAAGCCCTGCCAGGAGTGATCCCTGAGCACAGACCCAGGAGGACATCCTGAGCATCACCAGGTATGGCCAAGACACACAGTGCGATGCTAGCCTTCTCCAGTCCGACCAACTCTTCATTCTTGCCGTGAAGAAACACCCCTGAAGGTGTGTCCCCCCTGGGAGTGAACTTGGGGGCTCCCAGGGTCCTCCTGGGGCCTCTACTGGTGCCTTCCTGCCGTGATTCTACTCACAGTCGGTGTGGTGAGCCCACAGGTTTCACTTCCCTGGACACGTTTGCCAGACTGTGTTCCAGAAGCGTCTGCCTCCACCCAGGGCTGGTCAGACCTGGCCTCATAGTCCACCAGCCTCAAGGCTAGTCGGGAGCTAAGGCCCATCTTCCCTGGGCGTGTCCACCAAGAAGATGAATCAGAGAGGCCAGGCCAGAGCTATACACAGGGCGGGGACGGCTATCTCCTGGCACAAGGCCAATCCGGGTTCTATACCCGGCACCCTACAGGGTCCCCTGAGCATGGCCAGGAGTGACCATGAGTGCAGAGCCAGGAGTCAGCCCTGAGCATCGCTGGCCCAATATACAAATGAAAGCATTATATGACCAAAACCCAATCTTGAACAACTTTGGAAAAATTAAAAACCACAACCCCCCACCCCAGGGTTAGGGAGAGAATTTTGTTGTCGGCTTTAGGGGCCAAGTGGGTCCTCGGGGGCCCCAGGGGGACCCAGGATCTCACATGTGTGGTGGGACATGTACCCTGTCCCTGAGCGCCATCCCTGGCCTCACGAACAAGCTTCTTCTTCACTTTAATATTTCCAACAATCCCCAAATGATCAAGGCTATGAAAGGGTCTGCCTAATTCAAACTCTTGGAAAATCAGCCAACTCACACACTGTTTTACAGATTCATGACAACATTGAGGAGGAGTGTGGAAACTAATTCCTGGAATTCATGCGATGTAGGGAGTGATGTCACCCTTGGCTGTAAGAACTGCTTTAAAACAGATGTGAGGGCTAGGGTGATAGCACAGTGGGGAGGGTGTTGGCCTGGCACATGGCCGACCCGAGTTCAATCCCCAGCATCCCATAGGGTCCCCTGATCACTGCCAGGAGTGATTCCTGAGTGCAGAGCCAGGAGTCAGCCCTGAGCATCTCCGGATGTGGCCCAAAAAGAAAAATAAAGTAAAATAAAGCAAATGTAGTGAGACTGAAGTGATAGCACAGCGGGGAGGGTGTTTGCCTTGCACACAGATGACCTAGTTTGATCCCCGGCATCCCATAGGGTCCCCTGATCACCGCCAGGGATGACCCCCAACAAATTATAAAAATTAAAAGAAATAAAATATTGTGTCAAAATTGACTTTTAATGGGAACTTCTTTTTTTTCCTGCTTTTTTGGGTCACATTCAGCGATGCTCATGAACTTACTCCTGGCAGTGCTCAGAGGGCCATATGGGATGTTAGGGATTGAACCCGGGTCGGCTGTGTGCAAGGCAAAACACCCTCCCCACTGTGCTGTACCTCCAGCTCCTTAATGAGAATTTCTTAAGGAACATTTCACTTTTAATTTCCAAGGCAAATGCATCTTCCGACCCAGTGCATCATTAAGGGACTCTTGAAACAAATCTGTAAATCTGCTTCTGTCAAAAAAAAAAAAGATTATTATTTTGCAACACCCAAAGCAATAAGGTAAGAAAAAAAATAGAGGAGTTGGGCAAATAGACAAAGCCCACTGCACACAGAGATAATCCGGTTAGACCCGAGACTCAGAGATGAAGTGCACGGTCAGAGATTTAACGGATTTTACACATGGGGCATGTTTCATTAATATTTAACAATCTTTGGACAGAGAGATGGTTCAGAGAGTAGGGCATTTTCCTTGCATGCAGCTGACCCAGATTCTATCCCTAACACCCCATAAGGTCCCCCGCACCTCCAGAAGTGAGCCCTGAGCACAGAGCTGGGAGTCAGCTCTGAGCACAGAGCCAGGAGTCAGCCCTGAGCACTGCCACATGTGGTATAAAAACAAACTTAGTCTTCAAAGTATAGTCAAACAAGTCATTTTATTCTCGGTTGCACCTAAATTTGATTTTGGCATCTAAAAATTATGAAGAGCTATTTGGGGAATGGAGGTGTTTTGGGGGATGCAGAAATCTTTCTGTGTTTCAGTTCCTGAGGTTGAAAGAACAGTGGGCGTAGATGGGACCCCCTCAGGCTGCCCTGGTATTTCTCAAGACATAAGGAGAGCCAGGAGCCAGCCCTGAGCACCGCCGGGTGGGACCCCAAAACCAAAGCTTGGGAGAACAGCAGGAAGGAGCAGGAGCCGGGCCTCGTTCTCAGCCTGTGCCTCCCCGAGGTCACAGTTCCTCTTTTCCTCCACACCGCAGGGCAGGACTTTGCCTTCCATCGACAGGTACTCTCGGGAGTCTGTGGCCGCCCAAGTGGCCGGCACAAGGCGTGGAGGAACACGGGATGGGGAGGATCCGGTCCTTCTCCTCCCCCGCCCAGAAGGACCCTGAGATGTTGCCCAGGACCAGCCCTCGGCTGCTTATTAAGCTCCTTGACGGCCACGATCCCAGAGACGCACAAACAAATCTCGGAAATGAGCGGCTCTTGGTAGAAATCTCTCCAGACCCTAATTATTAAAATCCTAGAGTTCCGGAACCGCGCGGCCGCAAGATCATCTGCTACTCATAACCAGCGAAACAGAACAAACTGTCTAATGTTGTCTTTTCGGCAGGTCTGAGTGTTGGGGGGAAATTCCAAATAATAATGGTGCGACTGGTGTGGAAATATTGTGTGTGATCAAAGTGGAGAGAGAGTAAAGTGGAAATTGTCCGCCACACGGGCTGGGGGAGGGGTGGGATGGGGGAATACTGGGGACATTGGTGGTGGGGAATGTGCACTGGTGGAGAGATTATTTATTATTATTAAATAATAATAAAAAATTATTATTTTTTTATTTTTGGGGTCACACCCAGCAATGCTCAGGGGTTACTCCTGGCTCTGCACTCAGGAATTACTCCTGGCAGTGCTTGGG
>JAOXYA010485197.1:0-15885 GCA_028565675.1 Sorex palustris | reverse complement strand
GATGTTCCCAGTATTCCTCCCATCCCCTCCCTCCCCTTTCCTCCCCGCCCCCCTGTCTCTGTGGCAGGCGCATTCCCTTTTACTCTCTCTCTCCTTTTGGATGTTATGGCCTGCAATGCAAGTATTGAATGGCCATCATGATCAGACTATGAAACTCCCATTCTTAATATTATTTCATCATTCGCTCTTTATTAGGAGAATCAATAATATTTCTTATTTTATTCATTCAGGTCTTAACTCTGTTCTTTGCATTTCCACTTTTTTACATTGGTATGTCCTGATATTACATTTGTATCTAGTCAAATTTTATGAAAATATTGAGCTATTATCAAAAAGAACAATGCATCTGAAAATCATTCACATGAAATGAAAATGATCTAAATTAATTTTGATTTGAGGTCCCTTAAAAACCTACTATAATTTGATAATATAAAATATAGACAATATAATATAGACTTGTAATTTTTTCAATAAAAACACCAAGGTTTGGGAATTTAGCTTAGTGATAGAGTACTTGCCTTGAATGTATGGGTCCTGGGATTACTGTTTGGCTCATAGCAATAAAGGAATGAGAAGAAAGAAAGAAAGAAAAAAAGATGGAAGGAAGGAAGGAAAGAAGGAAGGAAGGAAGCAAATACAGCATATCCAAATTGGTGTGTAAAAGCCAAATCTCAATTCAAAACTAAATTTTTGTTAAAGTTAGCATGTAATGTGGCAGCCTTACAATAGGGTCTGAAATAACAGTACAGCAGGTAGGGTGTTTGTCCTGCACACTGCCAACCCTGGTTTGGTTCCTGGCACCCCATATGTTCTCAGCATTGCCAGGAATGAATTCTGAGCACAGAACCAGGAGTAAGTGCTGAGCAGTGCTGGATTCTTTGCAAAAGATATCTCAGCTTTTAAAAGTAGGAATAAACAAGTTCTATTTGGTTTTTGCTTTTTGTTTTTTTCTTCTCTGGTCACATAGTTGTGCTCAGTGTACTCGATCTCTTAAAAAATTTATTTATTTATTCATTTATTTATTGGCTTTCTGGAACACACCTGGAGATGCTCAGGGGTTACTCCTGGCTCTGCATTCAGGAATCACTTCTGGCAGTACTGGGGGACCATATGGGAGGATGGGAATCAAACCCAAGTTGGACGCATGCAAGGTCAACGCCCTCCCTGTTCTACATCACTCCGGCCTCAGGAGATATTCTAAAGAAATAACAGGAATTAATCTAAATGTGAAAGAAATAAATAATTTAGATAATAAAAATGGTACCAACTGAATTTCAAAACAGCTTCAATGCATGAAGAGGTGAAAAAAGAAATATTTGATCAAAATAATATCAGTACAAGTAGTAAAAATGTAGAATTACAATAGATAAGAAGTTATAAATAATAATCAAGTTATATTTAAACTTTTTTGTGCTGATAAGAGACTACAAAAGGTCTAAAGAGATATTACAGCAGGTAAATTGCTTGCCATGAACACTCTTGGCTTTGCTCAATCTCCTCACCACCTGTGATTCCCTAAGCCCTGCCAGGAGGGATCCCTGAGCACAGAACCAGGAGTAAGCCCTGAGCGCAGTGTGGTCCCAAACAACCTCTGAAAATAGCAGTAATAATACTCCATAAAATAGATAACACTGGGAGAGGCAGTAGCATTAGAAAAAGTTACTTTCTTTTCACAACTTTTACAGACCCAGGATCAACAACAATTAAAATACTTCAATACTAATGTTCATTGGGAAAATATAAATACTGACCTAATCAAGGAATTTGATCCAGTAAAGAATTTATATAAGACCAGTGATGTCACTTGAACTGATGGGAGGTCCAGGTTCCATGGCGAGTGACAGCAAGAAAGAATTTGTCCAACAGCTCTGGGATAATCCTGAAGGTTCTAAGGAAACGACGCCTCCGTTCTCTGAAATCTGCTCTCCTGGCCTATGCAAACGTCATCTTCAGGACGCTGCAAAATGAGCAGCTCTGGGACTGGAGAGTTAGTACAGTGGGTAGGGCGTTTGCCTTGCACGCAGCCGACCTGAGTTCAGTTCCCAGAATCCCATATGGTCCCCCTGAGAATCGCCAGGAGTAACTCCTGAGTGCAGAGCCAGGAGTAACCCCTGCGCATCGCCAGGTGTGACCCCCCAAAAAGCAAAAAAAAAAAAAGAGCAGCTCTAATGCCAACTTTGACAATGACAGAGGAAGGGAATGACTGGCTGAGCTCACTCAGGGACAGATCTGGAGCGGGGTCTAACAGTTGGGTGCAAAATTGATGGAGTGGCCCCTCAATGTGAAGTGACCCATTCATTTTTAAAATCATAAAATAAAATGTACATATAATTTAAATTTTTAAGAAAGTTTTTTACTATACCACCATGGTTTACCAAGAAGTTCCTAATACAGTTGTTTTGGGCATTCAGTGTTCCAACACCAATCCCACCACCAGCATGAACTGCCCTCCACCAGTGTCCCCCAGTTTCCCACCCACCACCGCAGCCTGCCCCTTGCGGGCACAAGTAAATTTACTTTATCTCGTTTATTATGACACAAAGGCAAGAGGAATGAGCAAAGCTTAGATGGGTAGGAGTCACTTTGTGACAATTGTGCCCCTCACACTGGAGTTAGTAAAGCCACCATCGGAGGTTCTGCCAGACTGGTCGCTGCTGGCTGAGTCTCTGGTTACTGATCAGACCCCTCAGCTGGGGGCTTCTGGGAAACTTTCCCATCAGCCTCGCTGTGACCCTGCGGGCCGACAGCACTGTGAAATTCTGAGGTCCAGGAGTTTCAGTGTGGAGCGATATGGGGGCTGGGCAGCTTGATGGGGGTCAGCTTTGGAGCTGGGTGGGAGGGTTTCAGGGGTCATAGGGGCTGCTGGAAATCTTCACGCCCCCATTCTCAAAAGGCCTTCAAGTTCTCAGCAAAGGACCAATCATGTTTGTTCAAAGATTTGGTGCTGGGTCAGTTCTCTGTCCAGGACCTGGCTGGGAGATTCACATCTCTGCTACTGTTGTCATTTCTGGATAAGCTTCCAGCAGACAGACACACACAATGCCCAACTCCGGCCACTCCAGCACAGTGGAATGACCTGGAACTGCAGGGCTCACATCCTGCAAGGGACAGAGGCTGTGTGGGAGGGGCCTGTCTCTGTGGGGTCCTCACACCCCCGGGTGGTGGCCCCAACGCTGCCCCATGGCCGACAGAGTGTCTGAGGACCCTGCTGTGTGCAGAGCATTAAAGAAAGGAAAGAAAATTTTCCACGGCAATGAATCTTTAGATGAGTCATAGAGAGAAAGAGCTTCAGAGGAGAGGCTTCTGCACCCAGGACGTTTGCACTAATGGAGGGACGGGTTGGGGTCAAGATGGACAGAGGAAGCTGGGACACCCCGAGAGACACACACAGAGGATTCATTACCCTGGGAGCCAAAGCAGTTCCCGGGAAATGACGGCCCTGGGGGAGGCGGATTCCACAGCACACGGGGCAATGGGCACCAAGCCATGGGGGGCTTCAAGAGTGTCTCTGCAGATGTTTTATCACCAACCCAGGAAAGACCACCATGACCACCGGGAAGAGATGCCACCCCCAGGTGGGTGTGGCTTTAGCCTCTGGAGCTCTTGTCACAGGAGCAGAAGTGTCATCTGTCACCCTCCACCCTTCATCCTTCAGAGACAGGTTCCCAAGCCCTCCCAGCCCTGTCCCGTGGGGCTGCTAAGGGACAGGCTGAAGTGTTCGTGTGCAGCGGGTCTAGGTCACCAGGCAAGGACCGTCACTGCTCAGGGTCATGGTCTTGAGTCTCTGAGGCCCATATGGGGTCCTGAGGGGTTCCAGGGAGGACGGAAGTGGGGACTGGGGAGGTGAGTGTCCCTGGGAGGGGAGTGATGGGGCAAGTTCCTGTGCCCAGCGGTTGCACTACCCATGCTGGGAGGAGACAGACTCGTGCGTATGTCTCCAGGCTCAGCTGTTCTCAGGGGACCCAGAGAATTTGTCGGTCAAGCTTGAGGCTCCTTGGCCGTGTCCTGTCAGTATGATGCCAGGTATGAGAGGCACCGGAAGTCATGGTGCTGATGGTTGTTCCAGAGAGGCTGTTGGAACCGTGCAGAAACTGCTGGAACAGAGCAGGTGGAGAGGAAGAACCAGGTGACCATCAGGGACGACCAGAGTCAGCACAGGTTCACCGTGACCATGGAGCGGCTCAGGGACGATCACACCTGCATTTACCGGTGCGAGATTGAGACAGTGGGACAATTTCTGGTGTTCCCAGGCAGAGTGACCGTCAGTCTAGGTAGGTGATGGTGTCCATGTCACGAGTCCCCCAGGCCTGCTCTGACTTCTCCCTGGGTCCCTCTCCTGTCATCGGCCACTCTGAGGGGACTGTTCTGGGGCTGAGTACTGACCTCACATCTATGTGGGCACAATATTGGGGAGGGGCTTCTCTGAGATGCTCGGGGGCTCCCCACCCCAGGTGCCCCCACCCTCTCTGGGCTCAGCGCTTTGCTCATCTTGGGGCTGGCCGGGCAGCTGGAGTCGCCTGTGACCTGGTCTCTGTCTAACTTCAACCCCAGCCCTGATCACCACAACCATGCCCACCACGACCACCACAACCACCAGTGCACCCACGACAGTGGCCACCACAGAGGAGACCACAGACACCAGGGCCCTCTCCAACACCATGTGAGCCCGCTGCACGCTCTGCTCTCTGCTGCGTCCTTCTGGGCCCACTGCCCCATGGGGACCCCCAGGGCTTGTTTCTGGACCCTCAAGCTCCTCTAGGGACCCAGCTGGGGTCCCCCACATCCTCCTCAACCTCAGCAACTCCCAATCTGAAACCAAGGCGTGCGTGAGGTGGGAGCCACCCTCTGGGCCCTGGGGAGACCACGTCTCCAGCCCCATACCCAGTTCTGTCCCTGCAGACATCCCTCCTGTCCCCAATGTCTCCTGTCCTGCCCCCTGCCTTGTTTTCTCCAAGGACCACCCCTGGCACAGGGCCCAGAGTTCGGGACCCTCCACCTGGACCCGTTGGTAGCACTGAATCCCCGGAGGTCCCACAATAGGTGCCGATGGTCTGAGCTGCTGGGGAGGACACTTCTCTCAAGGGTGGGAGCACTGCAGGGAGGAACCTGTCACATGCTGTGTCAGCTGCCACGGGAACCCACCATGCCTGTCTTTGCTCCTCTCCCCCCTTCACTCCCCTACAGTTCTGTCCTCTCTCTCCTCATATCCCCTTCTCTTTTTCCCCGCTCACCTCTCCTCTATTCTATCCTACCCTCCTTCCCCTACCCTCGTCTCCCTTCCTATCCTCTTTTCTCCCCTTCCCTCCTCTTCTTTCCACTTCTTTTCTTACCTCTCTTCTCCCCTGCTCTCCTCTCCCCCTCTTCTCCGCTCCCTTCCCCTCATCTTCCCTCCTCTACCTCCCCTCCCCTCCTCTTTTCTTTCCCCTCCCTCCTCTCCATGGAGATTGGGGTGTCCTATTCCTCCATCCCTGGTGGCCCAGCAGGCATGGGGCACAGTCCAGTTCCCGGGCTTCATCCTTGGCCGTCCCTGCTGTCCACCATTCCCCACAGCGTGCACCGAGTCCATGCTGATGCCCACAGCCTCTGCCACTCTGAGGCTTCTAGAGCAGAGAGGCCCGGCCCCTCCTGCTCAGGGCCTGTACATGGTAACCCCATCAGGAGACCCCGATCCTCCTCAGAAACCCCAGGTCCCTCCTTACATGTCCTTGTTCTGAGGTTTCCTCCTCCCAATAGCTCAGAAAAGGTGAGTTGAGACATGCTTCCTCTTCCGGGTCAGCCCTGGAGGCTCCATGAGGGTCTCTGGCCACAGGAGGGGGTGGGAGGACGCATCTGGCCAGCTACGGGTTTCTGTGGCTCAGAGGTCATTAGTGCTTCCACCCTGATGGGTTCATTGGACTGAGCGGGGCCCGGGTGACTGAGGTCCAGGGGCTGTCCTGGGGGACACTCAGGTGTCCTCACACAGCTGATTGTCCCAGGGGCTTGGGAGTTTCTTGTCACTGTCCCCATTCAGGTCCCTGCTCAACAGCTTCCACTTCCTGCTCCTGCTCTTCCTGAAGGTTCCCTTGCTGCTGGTCATGATGGGGGCCGTTGTCTGGGCAAGATGACCCCAGAGGGGCCCTAGGAAACTGAGAGTAAACCTCCAATCACAGAGCATTGAGGGGCCGCAGAATTCAGAGTGCCAGGCAGAGCCGTGGTCCCCACCCTGTAAGGCCCGGTCACCACTCCTCTAAACACTGCCCACCCACAGCTGAGCATTTCCAGATTCTGCTCGAGGTGGGGACGCAGTGGTCAGAGATGGGGTGAAGGAGCAGGAGGCCCCCACACAGGACGCAGGGAAGAGAACATCTGGCCTCTTACCTGTAATAAGTCCTCAGCTTCCAGCGGAAACAGCACCGGGGGAAAAGCAACCTCTGTGGAAGGGAGGGGGGCTTGAGGTGACCCGACCCAGCCTGTCCCTCAGCTAAGCCCAACTGAACTGTGCCTTCTCATCTATCTTTGAACTGGCTACCTGAGGCCTTCCAGAACCTGTGAAGTGAATGTCTCCTCCTCTCGCGATCAACGGGACTGGACAATAAATGCAGGACACCTGGGACAGATGAGTCCAGCCCTTGTCCAGGTTTTGGCGGTTTGATCTCCTACTTTTATGCCTGAACAGACTCTCACAGACAACTGCAAGGGAAGGTGCGGGAATCGGGGGGCCCAGTACAGCAGGGTCTAAGGGCCTGAGGATTGGGGCATCTGGACTAGGTGAGGTGGGGTCAGGGGACACATCTGAGGGGGACACAAAGAACACCCTGACAACCGCAGCTTCCCTTGCAGGGGCCTGTGAGAGATTGGGGAGGTGTGGGAGGGCTCCCCATGGTGGGAAGGAACCTCAGAGCAGGGGCACCAGTGAGGGCAGGTGGGGTGTGGAGCAGCACACACCTTATTTCAAAGACTCATACACCTCAGGGCTGGAGCGATAGCACAGGGGTAGGGCATTTGCCTTGCGCACGGCCGACCCAGGTTCGATTCCTCCATCCCTCTCAGAGAGCCCGGAAAGCTCCCGAGAGTATCCCTCCCGCATGGCAGAGCCTGGCAAGCTCCCTGTGGCGTATTCGATATGGCAAAAACAGTAACAAGTCTCACAATGGAGACGTTACTGGTGCCTGTTCGAGCAAATCGATGAACAACTGGAGGACAGTGCTACATACACCTCACACCAAAGAAACTGTGAGTTTACAAAGTAAAATGTGGGGGCTGATGCTATGAGTTTGGTGGCCCAGAGCAGCCTCCCCAACAGAGAGACAGAGAGACAAGGAGATAGGGGATCACAGTCTGATGGTGAAAATGGCCTGTTCAATGCAGTGCTGCTAGTATACTTATAGAACATCTGAGGGGGCTTGAGGTAAGGACATAAGTGTGGTTGCTCATTTACACAGATAAACATTTGGTGGAGGAAATTCTATTGGGGAGATTAATTCAAGGAGATACTCTGTCTCCCAGGGACTTCCACATTGCTTTTATTCTTTTCTTCTAGTTGTATAAGTTAACAATACTTGCAGTTGTTTGGATCAACATAGTAGGAGACAAAGAACCCAATACTTAGTTCTCAGGCCACAGACATGCATATTCATACTATGTTGCAGACACAGACACACTTTATTTAAGAGACTCATACACCTCACACCAAAGAAACACACTGACACTACACAAAATCCATCTCACCCACACACAACTCACACCACAAATACAATAACTCACACCATACAGGATCCTCACAAAACAAGGGGTGTATCACACACACATACACACACACATACACCTCACATCACATCTCAGGTGCATGCTCCTCACCAAGATCATGACTTCCTCACACCATACACATCATACAACACACATCTCACACCATAGGAAAAACACACACTCCAGTCATACTACACACATCCATGCCTCACACCATACTTGAACCTGAAATCATAGCACAACTATAATTTGTGTCGTGTGACAATCACACAGACCTCATGGCACAGCAATGTGCAAACTTTCTAGAATATTCCCAAGGACACAGCTCACACCACAAACACATGCACACCACGCACACAGTGCCTCAGATGCTCTCACAACATACGTTCCCCTCAGACACTCTACTCACACGCGTTCCCCTCAGATGTGTCCCCCAACCTCGCCTCACCCAGTCCAGATGCCCCAATCCTCAGGCCCTGAGACCCCGCTGTACTGGACCCCGACCCCACAGCTTCCCTTGCAGGGGCCTGTGGAAGATTGGGAAGGTATGGGGGGACTCCCCATGGTGGGAAAGAGCCTCAGAGCAGGGGCGCCAGCCAGGGCAGGTAGGGTGTGGAGGGCGACCCCCAAAGGGGGTGAAGGAGCGTCTGCGCCTGAAGCGCCTGTTTCCTGAACTGTGGTCTGGGGTCCAGTTTCTGTGGAGACGCAGACCCAGGCATCAGCATCTGCCACTCAGCCCAGCTTCCTGGGCCTGGATGTGCCTTTCTGAGTGGGGGACCCGCCCCACACCTGTGTCAGCAGCGCGAGGCCTCAGGGAGGAGGTGACAGAGCACCGGGAGAGGTGACAGAGTGTGGCCAGAGGTGCTGACCCGGGGTCTTTGCACCTTCAGGAGCGAGGCCTGGGGAAAGCGAGGCAGGAAGCAGCGGGGAAACCTGAACTAAGAGAGGCTGACAGGCACAGTGACTGTGTGAGCCTCGGGTTGCCGACACACAACAACTCCACCCACACAGCAGCCAGGGTGAGGGACCGGCTGAGGGGTGCTGGGAGCCCTGGGCCAGAAGTGCTTCTCCCAGAAGGCCAGGCCGGAGGCTGCTGGGTGAGGGGTTTCCGGACACCAGGGGGTGACCCTCCCCTCAGCCTCCTCAGACTGTGAGCTGGGCTCTCAGGAGCCACAGCCCGGGCTCAGGGCCCTCCCCAGGGTTGGGGCCCAGCCAGGCCAGCCTGGGCGCACTGGCTACAGGCCAGCATGGAAATGGGGGCCCCTCCCCCACCTGTGCCTCTGTGAGCCTGAGGGTCACACATGCCCACACACCTCATTCTGCACCTCTGACAGGCTAGAGGTGTGAGGAGAGCTTCACTCAGGGCTGGGGGGCCTGGGCTGACTCTGAGCCACACTCCCCCCACCATCCCTGCTCCTGCCTGGGGCCTCGGGGACCAGCTCTGTCCCCACCCCCCCGACTCCACCCGACTCCAGGCCCACCCTTGCACTGACAGGCTCCCCTCCCTGCTTCCCGGGGACCCCGTCACCCTGAGCCCTCACCTTCCTCACTGGGACCCCACAGGCATGCCCAGATCCTGGGGGTTCCCTCTCCTGTCTCTCCCATCTGGGCACCACTGTGTCCCAAGTGGGGCCTTACGGGCCTGTGCTTGCTGGGACCTGGATGTGATCGTGGCCTTTGCTCAACCCCCAGCCCTAGGAGGCCCCAGTGGACGGTTCTGGAAGGCCTGGGGGAGATGGGCCCCTCCCCAGGGCCAGGCTGCAGGGGGCGGGGACAGGCCAGGGCAGGGCCAGGCCCAGGAGGGCTCTGTGCTGTGTCTGTTGGACGAGGAACATCCCGTTGGGAGCTGCCTCTCAGCTGGGTCCATGGCATGGGCTGAAGTGGAGCTGGGCCTTGGACGGACCCGGATGGAACAGCTGAGAACTGTGTCTGGAATGTTCTCTTGGCCTTGGCCTCTCGGATTCCTCCTCTGAGCAGCCTGCGTGGACATGGATCTGATATCCAGGAGATTTCAGTCGTGTTCAGCCAGGGGGAGCCCCAGGAGACGGGGGAGCAGGAGGAGAGCCTGGGGCGGGGGAGTGACTGTCCCAGGTTCGGGTGCCCTGGCAGCACAGCTCCTGCCACCAGCCAGTCCACGAGACCCTCTTTATCTCAAGCAATCCTGGCCTTGGTTTCCCTGCTGACACAATCCTCACATACAGGTTCTTCCCTGCAGCCTGCTGTCCTGCAGGTGGCCTTTGACCACATGTCCCTGAAGGACCCCAGGGGCGCAGATCTGGCAGAGTCATGGGGCCTGCACGGCCCAGCCTGTGGCACTTACCATGAAGCTGATGCCCACTGTGGTCGAGCTGTGGCTGAAAAGGAGCGTCGGAGGAACTTGCCCTGGTGAAACTGCACCAGCAGTGACATCTTCCCCATGCCACCGTCGCCCACCAGGATGGTCTGAGAGGGACCAGAAAGAGGGTGAGGTTGGCGCAGGTGAGGTCCCAGGGCTGGGGAGGGGTTCCAGCTTAGCACACAGAGGTGAGTGCACACATGGTGGTACACGAACCTTCTTACACACCCCTTCTTACACACATACCTGTACACACACCTGAACATACACACACCTGCACACACACTTGCTCTCACACACACCTGCACACTCAGACCTGCACACACCTTCATACACAGTTGTGCACACACACCTGTACACATTCACAAGCACACAAATCTGCATACAGATCTGCACACTCATACCTGAACACACAGACCTACACACACACAGACCTGCACACACACTTGCACAATACACAACTGCAGCACACCTGTACACACAATTATTTGCAAACACAGCTGTACACAAACCTGCATACACACACCTGAAGGCACATGCACCTGCATCACACACCTGAGTATACACACCAGCACACACACACATACAGTTGCATACACACATGCAGACACACACCTGCACTTGCACTCCCTGACGCACACATGTCTGCATGCACATAATGTATGCACCTTCTCATGCACACGCATCACACAGATGCAGACACATGTGCATACATACATCAAACACTTTGTTTCCTGTCACATCCTGTATACAAGATGGGAGCAGTTGAGGCACAGGGATAAGCTCCTTTGGACTGAGCAGAACATGTGAGGTGACTGTGAGCTCCCCCTCTTCGGCTCCACTCCCAGGTCCAGGCTGATCTCCCTGCATCGGCAATGGGTGCATGTCCCCGAGGACTTGTGTTGTTCACACACACAAACACAAACACACACATGCATGCATAAGCACTAGGCATACTCACAAATGCACACAGTAAGCATGGGCTCACAGCCCTGCACCTAAGACATGTAACACACTCCCTACACATGTGAGCAGCCCGCCAAGAGTGATTCCTGGGTTCAGAGCCAGGAATAAGCCTGAGCACTGCCAGGTGTGGCCAAAAGCCAAGACTATAAAAAAACCAAACCTAAACACAGTCTCCCCTGAAACCTGGGTGTCGGGCACTGTGTCGGGGCCCACCATTGTGGGGTTTCCTGGCCCCCAAGCAGGGACAACTGGACAGAAAGGAGGGTCTGCGAATCCCCCAGCCTC
Organism: Sorex palustris; assembly: GCA_028565675.1. Lineage (NCBI taxonomy): Eukaryota > Metazoa > Chordata > Mammalia > Eulipotyphla > Soricidae > Sorex > Sorex palustris. The sequence continues at coordinate 4,574 of JAOXYA010485197.1, read as the reverse complement.
AGGACGAGCCCCAAGTTCTGATTTCGGGAACCCTCAAGGCTCCATAGGGGCCATTTCGGAAAGTGGGTCCTGGTCTGGCCTTGTTCCTTCCCCACCCCCACCTCAGACACCTGGTCTGACACTTTAGGGGTGGGGAGTGGCTGAAGGAGGCATGCATGACAGAGAGAGAGAGAGAGAGAGAGAGAGAGAGAGAGAGAGAGAGAGAGAGAGAGAGAGAGAAGAGAAGGTGAGGGACTCCATGTGTCCCACACCCCGGCCCGGGTGAGAGGATGCGGCCGCTCGTGCTCCTACTCCTTCTCTGCGGCCTCTCGGGTGAGTTGGACCTGCCCTGGGAGAAGACCTGCCCACGGTCTCGCTGGGCTCATCTCCCTTTCTTGAGGAGGGTGGGACAGTCTAAGTGGGGTGGACCCAGAAAGGGTGAGCTGTGGGGTCTTCACAGGGATCCGCCCGGGGCAGAGCTCCTGACTCCCAGTGAGTGGCCAGGTGGACAGTGAGCACCCGGGTTGGGTCGGGGCGGGGGGGGGGGAGCAGCAGGGACAGCATAGAGACCAATGCCCACTCCTCCCGCCTCTCTGTGCCTAGAGGGTGGTGGGGGCCTGGAGGGAGGGGATGGGGTGCAGGAAGGAAAGCAGGGAAAGTGCTAGACAGTCAGGGAGCCTGCACTGGGCACCGGGAGCAGGTGGGGCAGGCAGAAGGTTCGAGGGCTGGGAACGACTGAGATGGCTCCGGTAGCTGCGCTAACATGGCAGCTGAGGTGGCTCGTGGGTGTGGCATCCAGGGCTTCTGGAAGGACATGGGGTGGGGGTCGCCCAGCCAGGTTCAGAGAAGGCCTGAGATGTCAGCCCCAGGAACCCGTGTGCCTGAGGGTATGGGCAGGTGAGGACTCTGCAAGGTGATCTTCATCCGGAAGAACTCTCAGGTTCTCAGGCCCCTGAGGCTGAGAGCTCTGGGCTTTCTCAGAGTCGGGATGGGCAACCCCCACGCACCTGTCTGTACTTCCAGAAGTCTCAGCAACTATGCCCAAGAACCTAGGCCACTGCCAGCTTAGCTCAGTAGTCAAAAACTTAACTCCAGATGGACTGTCTAGTTAAAAAGTGGATATTCTGGGCGAGCGGCCACATTCAAGGCCGCATGACATCTCCAGACTCTCCAACACTGACGCTCCGGCAGGAGCACACAGATGGGAAGGGAGGGCATGAGAACCCAACGAATCTCTATGAGCAAAAGCATTAACACCAGAGTTTAATTTGTAAAAACATTTTAGTAGATCCTCAGACTGGGACTTAGTTTCCAAACGGTTTGATATAAATATTTTCACTAATTTTCTTCTAAGGGAATATTTTTTGATTCTTCTGTTAGTCATTTATGGGTAATAAGCAATATAAAATAAATTATTCTGGGCCTGCTGTGGGGACAGGCTTGGGGGGGGGTGTTAGAAACATGGAGACAATGATAGAGGGAAGGTGACAGTGATGGAAGGGTTGGTGTGGAATATTGAATGCTTGGAACAAATCTTCACGAGCAACTCTGAAAACCACAGTGTTCAAGTAAAGTGTGGGGAAAAAGTTATCTGTCAGGCTCAGTACTGAGGCGATAATAGTGCCTGGAAGCATGGCTGTGGTTTTGGCTTGTGGGAAACTCCCTATTTTAATATTATTTTATCATTCACCCTTACAAAATATTCTTTTTATTTTATTCATCCATATTTTATTCACCCATATACTATTCTTCTTGGCTTTTGGGGTCACACTGGTGATGCTCAGGGGTCACTCCCATCTCTGTACCTAGAAATTACTACTGGCAATGATCAGTGGACCATATGGGGTGCCAGGAATTAAATCCAGGTTGGCCGCATGCAAGGCAAATGTCCTCCCTGGTGTACTATTGCTCTAGCCACTCAGGGCTTACTTTTAACTGTGTTCTGGGATCACTCCTGGTGGAGACACAAGATACCGCAGATCAAAACCCAGGCTAGCCATGTGCAAGGCAAGCACCCAGCCCGAAGCACTATTATTCTGGCCCAGAGGAGCAAATCTTTGTGTGTGGGAGAGGTGGGAGGGGGAGCCACACCCATCGATGCACAGGGATTACTCCTGGCCCAGCACTCAGGAATCACACATGGCAGTGCTCAGGGCCATATGGGATGTGGAGGATGAACCTGGGTTGGCCATGTGAAGGTAAACGTCGTCCTTGCTGTACTATCACTCCGGGTCCCAAAGAACAAATTTTTAGTCTTAACCATGCTTCATTGAATCACAGAAGGAAATGTTAAGATTTCATTTGGAAAGAGATAGAAGATATTCTCTCTCTTTTTTTTCTTTCTGGGTGTTACCCAGCAATGCTCAGGGGTTCCTCCTGGTTCTGTATTCAGGGATTATTACTGGTGGTGCTGGGGGACCAATGGATGCCGGGGATCAAAACCAGGTAGGCTGCATGCAAGGCAAATGCCCTGCCTGCTGTACTATCACTCTGGCCATAGGAGATTTTCTCAAAGAAATAAAATGAATCAATTTAAATGTGAGAGAAATTAATAATTTAGATAATAAAAGATAATGATGCAAACTGAATCTCAAACAACTTGAATGTTCCCACCCCCTGCATCTGTATTTGTGGCAGGCACATTCTCTCTCTCTCTCTCTCTCTCTCTCTCTCTCTCTCTCGTGTTGTGGTTTGCACTGTAGGTGCTGGGGGCAGCAATCATGTTTGGTCATAGCCTACTTTCAGCGTGCGTCTCCCATCCTGGACGAGCCCTCCAACCATCATTTACTTGGTGGTCCCTTCTCTGTCCCAACTGCCTTCCCCCCAGCTTGAAAACCAGCTTCCAAGTGTGGAGTGATCCTCCTCACCCTTGTCTCTACTGTCCTGGGGTGTTAATCTCCTATTATGTTACTTTATATTCCACAAATAAGTGCAGTCATTCTATATTCCTGGCTCTGCACTCAGGAATTACTCCTGGCAGTGCTGGGGGCCCTATGGGATGCTGGGAATCGAACCCGGGTTGGCCGCATGCAAGGCAAATGCCCTACCCACTTCGCTATCACTCCAGCCCCTAGCAGTCATTCTATGTCTGTCCCTCTCTTTCTGACTCATTTCACTTGGCATGATGCTCTCCATGTCCATCCACTTATGTGAAAATTTCATGATTTCATCTTTTTTTAACAGCTGCATAGAATATTTTAGGGTCCAAATTTTTTATTTTTTACAAGACTCAGACTTAAAAGTAAAATTAATGAAGAGCTGGAGAGATAGTACAGTGGATAGGTATTTGCTTCGCATACACTGACCTGGGTTCAGTATTTTAGGGTTCAACTTTTTTTTTACAAGTCTCAGACTTAAAAGTAAAATTAATGAGGAGCTGAAGAGATAGTACAGTGGATAGGTATTTGCTTTGCACACACTGACCTGGGTTCAGTCCCAAACACCCCATATGGTCCCCCAAGTACTGCCAGGCATAAATTCTGAACACTGAGCCAAGAACAACTCCGGGGCATTGCCAGGTGTGACCCAAAAGCAAGCAAAAATAAAATTATTGTATATTGTAAATTATTATATATAAAGTTATCATATATTGTATAAATAGAAGCAATATTTTATTTATTTTTAATATAAAATAACACAGCATTGCCTGTTTTCACTTATTTGCCATCTAAGTTACATATTCCTGCAAGATCAATAAACACAGCAGTTACTCCAATGCTATTGTTACCATTTTCTATCAAGGAACTACAAATACTGATCTAGTTTCTTGCTAGTCATCAGAGATGAGCATAAGCAATAGAGTAATGTCTTTTAATATAAAATAAAATCCAATCCATTCTTATTTACAATGCTTAAATATCTAACTGCAATTGAACATAGTATGTAACATGCATGATAAATGAATGTGTCTGTCCACTTCTTAGAAATATTTTCTGTTAATGAAAATTTTCTGTTAAATTCAGTGTATATTTACAATATTTTTATGAATATGCCCATGATATGTGAGTATGTATACTCTCCTTTGATTTTGGGTCGAAAGATCACACTTCTTGGGATGGAAACATCCAAAATATGGTGGTAGGAAGGTGTAATAGTGGTGGGATTGATGTTTGAATATTAAAGGTAATCAAATATTGTGAACTACTTTATAAAATAAAAAAATTTTTAAAATCCCAGCTTGAATGGCTGAAGAGGTTAAAAATAAAGAAATCTAAGAAATCTTTGATCAAAATAATATTGTACAAGTAGTAAAAGGGTATCATTGCAATAGATCGGCAGTTTTCATTATAAATAATATTCAACTCATATTTTTGAAATTTTGTGCTAATAATAGTCCACGAAAGATCTATAGAGATATTACAGTGGGTAAGTTGCTCGCCTTGAACACTCTTGGCTCTGTTCAATCTCTGCACCACCTATGATTCCCTAAGCCCTGCAGGAGGAATCCCTGAGCACGGAGCCAGGAGTAAGCCCTGAGCCCGATTGGGTGTGGTCCCAAAACAACCTCCCCAAATAACAATAATAGGTAAAGGTAAAGGTAAAGGCCCTCCCGTTGATCGTCGATTTGCTCGAGCGGGCCCAGTAACGTCTCCATT
>JAOXYA010485183.1:0-15887 GCA_028565675.1 Sorex palustris | reverse complement strand
ACTGGTGGAGGGATGGGTACTCGATCATTGTATAACTGAAACCCAAGCACAAAAATTTGTAAGTCTACAACTGTACTGCATGGTGTTTCACTAATAAAAATTAAAAAAAGGAATTACGCCTGATAGTGCTTGGGGGTTCATATGGGATGCTGGGGATTGAACTTGGGTCAGCCATGTGCAAGGCAAATACCCTACCCACTGTACTATCGCTCCGGCCCACAAGTACACCACTTTGCAATGAAACTGTAGACCAGAGGTCCAGAGAGGTAGCTCAGTGGACTGAGTGCAAACTTTGATGTGGAAGCCTGTTCTACCCCTTGCACTGCATGGGTTCCCAGCACCACCAGGGGTAACTCTCAAGCACAGGGCTGGGAGTAACCCTGAGCACTGATAGTGGTCACCAAATGCCTCCCAAACCTGGGTCACTGCATGCAAGGGAATCGTCTTACCACGCTGCTGTCTCTCTGGCCCTCAGAGGTTCTTTTTCTTTTTACTTTTTTGGTTGCTGTTTTTGGTCCATATCCATTAATGCTCAGGAATTATTCGTGACTCTGCACTCGGGAATTACTCCTGGCAGTGCTTGGGGGACCTTATAGAATCCTGGAGATCAAACCTGGGTTGGCTTCGTGCAAGGCAAACGCCCTCCCCACTGTGCTATTACTTCCGCCCCAGTGAGTCTCTCACATTTTTCTCTTTTTAGTGAAGAAAGATAGTCTTTGCTTAACACAATTTTCTTAGAAAGATGTGAGTGGAGAGGAAGGGAAGAATACATGTTTATGTATTCATGAACACGTAGAGCCTTCCCCAGAGTGGGGAGAGCAGAGAGTTACGTGTTCAAGGGAGAACATGGGCTTCAACAAGCAAGCCAAGTCTTTCTTTCTTTTTCTTTTTTTGACTTTGGGTCACACCCGGCAATGCACAGGGATTACTCCTGGCTCTGCACTCAGGAATTATGTCTGGTGGTGCTCGGGGGACCATATGGGATGCTGGGAATCGAACTCAGGTCGGCTGTGTGCAAGGCAAACACCCTACCTGCTGTGCTATTGCTCTAGCCCCAAATTTGTGGGGCCAGAACTCAGGGAAGAGGTGCCCGAGCCCAGAGCCGGGGTGGGAGGGGGCGTTTCAGGCCTGTGGTCACGCCTTGGGCTTCATCCTCTGCTCCAGATCAGACCGGGTGGCCTTTGAGGGGACAGTGACCTGGAGATGTTTGCCCCTGGAAGTATGATTGTGCAGTGCCAGTTACCCTAGCTTGGTGGGGCTTCAGACCTGGCCTCAGGGGCATGGAATTGTGGCCTTGGGTCCTCTGACAGGACAGGAACGACTCCGAGCACAGTGTTCCTCATCTCCCCCATGATCCCTCAATCCCAACAGCCCTCCCTCCAGGAGCGAGAGAACCTTCTAGAATATGGAAGACTGGAGACTGGATGGGAGGGCATTCTGAGGGACGGTGAGGTCATGTGCTTCCCTCGTCTGTCTTCAAGAAGAAGGCCCAGCCTGGAGAGAAGCCGCCGCCACCCCGAGGATCCTGGTGTGCCTCTGGTCACTGGACCCTCCTGGGAAGGCCAAGGTCTCGTCCCTGGCCTGTGGGAGGCCCAGCGCTCCACACTCACTTCCTTCTGTAGTTATTTTATTTATTTATTTTTGCTTTTTGGGTCACACCCAGCCGATGCTCAGGGTTACTCGTGGCTCATGCACTCAGGAATCACTCCTGGTGGTGCTTGGGGGACCATATGGGATGCTGGGAATCGAACCTGGGTCAGCCGTGCGCAAGGCAAATGCCCTACCTGCCGTGTTATTGCTCCAGTCCCTTCCTTCTGTAGTTAAACGGACCGGCCTGACCCCACAACACATCTCAGAGCAAAGTCGCCACCTGCAGAGCCTGGTGGGTCAGAGCAGCCATTCTGCCGCGTCACCACCTCGGCCCCCCATACGTGTCACAGCTGCGGGAGCACACGGCTGCACGCACAGCCACAGGACGCCTCCAAAGCTCACAGCACCTACAGCCCAGCCAGAGCACGTAAAATTAGATGGAGTGGTTGCCCAAAAGCCCACTGAGCTCAGTGAGCAAAACAACAGCCCAGGGGGCTCAGCCAGCACCTAATGGCCCTGCAACCCCCTGACAGTGACTGTAGTGGCACCATTCCCAGGTACATCAGAACAAGCAAGAGAAAGTGGATTATTTTGTGCCTTCGGAGGGGACGGGCTGGGGGTGAGTGGCTGCGTAGCTAGGGGCTTTGATGCAAGGAAGGGATTGGTGTAGGAATATCGAATATCTGAAAGGACTGAGTGATGAACAGCTTTGTAAAAAAAAAAAAGACATAAAAAAAAGTCTTAAGAAGAAACCAAAAGAAAGAAAAAGAAAACCCAGCTGTCAGGCGTGGTCTCACTTGGGAACTCTAAAAGAGCCTGTGCTCGAGACCCTGGAGAAAACCAGGCCTGGTTGCTGCCCCCCGCCCCCTAGCTTCTGAGGGGTCACAGAGTCCCCCTAGCCTCTGAGGGGTCACAGAGTCCCCCCCACCTCTGCGGGGTCACAGAGTCTCCCCAGGGACTCTGACAATACTTCCCAAAGGCCTCCCTCCGGAGGCCCCTCAGAGGCTGGATCCTGCCCCACTCCCTCGCTCTGATTCCTCGGGCCAGGAGGGCAGGAGGCAGGAAGCAGCTCGACTTTTTAGAACTTCCTGAGGTCGAGGGTCACACGGCTGTCCAGCGCAGGGCACGTCCCCGCTTCCTTCACACAAGCTGCGGGGCAGAGGTCAGCTGCAGAAGGGTCCTGCGCGGCCGGTTCTCCCACACCCCTGAGCGGGCATAGGGGCCAGCCCTGGGTCTCTGGGGATACTCATGGACACCAGCCAATCACACCCCGAGAATCCAGGAGGGGCACGGACTGGAACAAGAAATGCAGCCAAGGGATGGAGTCATTGATAGCACAGCGGGGAGGGCGTTTGCCTTGCACATGGCTGACCCGGGTTCGATCCCATAGGGTCCCCCCGAGCACCTCCAGGAGTAATTCCTGAATGCAGAGCCAGGAGGAACCCCTGAGAATCACCAGGTGTGAGCCAAAAAGGAAGGAAAAAAAAACTCAGCCAATGAGTGACATGTGCAAGGTGCCAAGGACCCACGCTCAGGAGGGGTCGTCTTCCCTAGCACTGGAAAGGAGACCAGACAGGAGGGGCGCTCGACTTCTCTTCTTGTCCATTTGGGTTTTGTTGGGGGGCCACGGCCAGCAGGGCTTGGGCGGGACGCTGCTCTTGGTGATACTCAGGGGACCTCGGGGTGTCAGGGATTAGATGCAGGTCTCTCGCACGCACAGCACCTGCTCCGACCCCTGAGCCAGCTTCCTGACTCCCTTGGAAATGGGATGTTGCCATTTGATGCCCCTGAGATCTCCCTGAAGCTCCAGGGACCTGAACCAGGTTCTAGGACATCCTGGGGGAAGACTGAGGGGGGGGTGAAGGACAAATGGGTGGCATGAGCTCCGGGTCAGAGCGGAGATGCCAGGGTGAACCACAGGCGGGGGAATAGAAACCTCTGGAAACTTCTAGAACTCTTGGTGCCTAGAGATAGTTCAGGGGCCCCGGATGGATGCTTTTTGCATGCATGGGGCCTGGTTTATTCCGTGGCACCACATGGGTTCCCCAAGCACCTCTGGGTATAGCCCAAGGTGCCCCTAAGCACAGCTGAGGTGGTCCTGGGCATTCCTGGTGGCACTGTGTTCTCGGTCTTGGGCACTGAACTAGCAGCCTGCTTGGCCAAGTATCGGGCCAGACAATGCTGGGAGCTCGCCCTCCCGCTCTCTCAAACCCCAGGGCCAGGGCAGTCCTGGCCCCCAGAGCAGCTGGACTTCACTTGGGGATAAGTCCAATTCCCAGCAGGCTGGACTTCCAGGGTCCATGAATAAAGGACTGAACCCAAGCACCAGGGAAAGGAGGAAAAGGAAAAGCGTGACTTCCTGGGCTGACCCACACCAGGCAGGTGGACAGGGGCCCCCTGGGTCCAAGGAGCCGAGCGTCTTCCTCTCTTGGCCTCTGGTGGCGTCCTCAGCTAGGCGCATCTCCCCTCCTGGCTTCGATGACACAGGACTCTGAAGTCACAGGGGGTGGCTGAGCAGCCTCCCGCAAACAAGGGTGGGTCTGGCGTGAGTCGGAGAGCCAGCGTTCAAGAGGAGAGGGCGTTGCAGAAAGGGAAAGTGAGTGCTGGGCCCTTGGCATCAGAGGAACGTGTCCGTGGGATGTTCCCCGCCTGCGGGTCCTTCTTTGGGCTCTGACTTCTGCCTTCCCAGCCTCCCTTGCAGCTGGCTGGGTCACAAGACCTGCCCTGGCCAGCAGGGTGTGAGCGAGCATCTGGCTGGTGGAGGATTCTGGCCAGAGGCGTTTGCTGTCCTTGGAGAGGTAACGGTGGCTGAGGCTGGAGGGACCCTTCCCCACATTCCTTCCTGGAGCCCTAGGCTATGGCCGCTAGCCTCGGCCCCTGTTTCTTCTTCCCTTTGGCAGACAGGCCTGGGGGACAGCCTGGGAAAGGATATCCCTCAGAGGAAACCACACGGATGGAGTCTGGATGCTTTTTGGCCTTTCTCTCTTTCTGTTGTTGTTTTGGGATGGTACCCAGCGGGTGTGCAGGACTGACTCCCGGCTCTGTGCTCGGGGAGTCACTCCTGGCGGGGCTTTGGGGGACGCTCCGAGGTGTCAGGGATGGAACTAGAGTTGCTGGCACGCAAGACCAATGCCTTAGCTCCTGTCCTGTCTGTTTATGCTTTTTTTTTCTTTTTTGGGGTCACACCCGGCGATGCACAGGGGTTACTCCTGGCTCATGTACTCAGGATTCACTCCTGGCGGTGCTCAGGGGACCATATGGGATCCCGGGGATCGAACCCGGGTCAGCCTCGTGCAAGGCAAAGGCCCTCCCCGCTGTGCTCTCGCTCCAGCCCCGTTTATGCTTTTTTTTTTTTAACTACAAAAAAAAATACGTAATCAAAGTAGATTGTTGAACTGATTCCAGGGTACATGGGAATCAAAAGGAACTACTTCTCTCCTGCTAAGCTCCAGTTGGCTGTTTGGAGAAGCCCCCAACTCTTTCCTGTCTGCTTCATACCTGGCAGAGACTTGTCCTCACATTCCGTGTCAACCCCGGGGACAAAGACAGCCCACCCCTTTCGGGTGCCCCTGGGAGGCTTCCCCTTCCTCCTTCTTGGGCTCTTGTATTATACATTTCCTCAGATTATGTTCCCACAAAGGGATATCGCAGCAGTGAGGGTTTTTTTTTTGTTGTTGTTGTTTGCTTGTTTGTTTTATTTGGGGCCACACCTGGCCATGCTCAGGACTGACTCCTAGCTCTGCACTCAGGGATCATTCCTGGTGGTGCTCTGGGGACCTTATGGGATCCCGGAGATCGAACCCGGATCAGCCATGTGCAAGAAAAAGCCTTCCCTGCTTTGTTAGCCCCTAGGTGGTGACTTTTTACAGGAGTATTATTATTATTATTAGTAGTAGTAGTATTTGGGGACACGTCGCCTTGATTCCCCAGGGGAAAGGAAGCTGGTGCCTGCTGGGGCCACAGGGCAGGTTGGGGCAAGACCCCCATCTGTGGGCGAGCTAAGCTGGCGGTTCAACGTGTGTGAAGGCGCGCAAGTGAGGAGTCTGGGAGGAGGGAGTGGACCGTGGGCAGGAGGCCACAGGCACAGAGGCCGGAGGGGTGGATGCTGCCCACTGTCCCAGCCGCCTCTCCGCGGAGCACCGTTATCTGGCTCTGGCCTGCTTCGGAGCCGGGACTCTCCTCCCTCTCCCCCACGCTGTCCTTCCCCCCGTTTTTAATAAACGTAAAACCGTGCGGGGTTCAGGGTGCCTTTCTCTCGAGACGTCTCAGCACTCAGCTCCCTGCAGCCCTTCGCCGGCAAAGAATGTCCCCTGTCGCCGTGACTGTTCGCCTTTATTTGAAGTGTCTGGCGAGGCCCTCTCCCGGTGACATGCTTCTTTCAGAGCGAGTTATTCATGTCCCGGCGGTGCCCACCTCTCCCCAGCCTCGCGCGCGGCTGCCTGCAGGTGTGAAGACAGGCCCGGCCTTTGTGTGGGAGAAGGGGCGCCCCCCCGCGCCCCCCCCCGCGCCCGCCTGGATTCCCTCCAGGCCTGTCAAGTCTTCCCTCGCACCCCGCGGCACGGGTGCAGGGCTGACGTCTCCTGTCATCTCCGGGGGGCTGCGTGGGCCCCCGCCCGCCCCTAATCTCCCTCCACAAAGGGCAGCCCTGTCACTCAGGGGGCAGCCGGCCAGCGTGGCCACGTGGGTCTGCGGGTAGCCCCAGCGCCCTTGCTGTAGGGTTGTCTCGACAGAAAGTGGGAATGGGGAGCTTGGGAGGGGGCCCGGGCCTAGGGGGTGGGGGGCCCAGGCCTGGTGGTGGGGGGACGAGGGGGCACATGTGGAGCTGGGCTGATGCCTGGACAAGCCAGCAGGCCAGTAGGACAAGCTGTCCCCAGTGTCCCCTGCCCAGGTCCTCTGTGTCTTTTGGCTGGGTGGTGATGAGGGGTCACTAAGGGGAGGCGGGGAAGCTGGGACCATCCCCCTCCCCCCCCGTCTGGGCCCCCAGCCTGCGAGTTCGTTTTCCTGCCTGGTCTCCGATCGGTCTAGTGGGCCTGTGGCTCCTAGCCGGGGTCCCTGGCCCTGGAGGTTCTTGGGGCTCTGCAAAGCCGCTAAGAGAGCCCTTCCTTCTCGGTCCTTTCCTCAGTCCCCACGGTGTCTGGTTCGAGTCCCTGGCATGGAAGCGGATGGGGCCCCTGGCCAGGCTGAGCCTGCCTGACCCCACAGAAGCCCCAGCAGGCTGCCCCGAGGGTGGGCACACCCGCCCCAGAACCCCCGCCCCCCACTCCGTGGTCTTTGGAGGGGCCCTGCAGGCACGCGTTTGGGGGCCTAGAGCCCTCTGGAGCTGGTACCCCACCACGGCTGTGTGCCAGCAGGGTCAGCCTCGCCCAACCTCAGTGCCTTCTCATGGAAACAATGGGAGCCCGTGCAGGCCCCGCTCAGAAGCTGGAGTCACGGAGGTGAGCTGGTCTGTTTCTGAGGCTGGGGGTGCCCTGGGCTCGGCCCCCCTGGGGGGAGCTCAACTTGCAGAGGGTCACAGAGTCCCGCCTGGAGCCAGAGACCGGGCCCCTGGGAAGGGAAGCAGGCAGAGGTGCTGCTGGGTATGTGTGTGAGGAGGAGTCCCCGCCTTTGGGGCTCCTCAGGGGCCCCAAAGCTGGTCTTGCAGAGGGAGAGGCTGGTGTGGCATCCCCGACTCCGAGCTCCCCACCGCCGCCGCTGAAGTCACAGAGCAATCGGGAACAGAAAGTGCTTCCTGTCCCTCCCAGGACAGTGGACAATAAATGCAGCCAGGCCTCTGTGTCCGGCCCGACTTCAGCGGCGGCAGAAAGAAGCTTCCAGCACACACCTGGGCTGTGCTGAGCGCCTGGCATTGTTCTGGCCTCGTGGCCGAGCCGGTCCTCTCTCTCAGGAGTGCCCAGGTCTCTCTGGACGTGAGCCCAAGTCACCTGTCCTCTCTCCAGGCCCCGTTTCCACAGCTTCCCTCGCTTCCTCCCGCTCCCGTCCGATGCCCTGTCATAAAGCCCCGGTTACACACCGCAGCTGCCCACTCCCCTCCTACAATCTACAATCTCCTTGCAGCCTTCCTCCCGGGAGAGCTTGAGAGTGGACGCAGAGAGCCACCAGCAGGAAGGGACAGTCAGGACGTCTGCGATCATCATGTCTGATCCTGGAAATAAAGCGTTATGTAAGCAAGACAGGGCGGAAATCCTCTGCAGGGGCCGAGGCGAGCTCCCTGGATGGGGTCAGGGGGATTGAGGAGGTGGGAGTGGGAAGGCCAGCAATGTTCCCGCTGGCCCAGGGCCCACAGGAGTCCGGTACCCAGAGCTGGGGTTTGCCTTCCACACCTCCTGAGGGAGCTTCTGGGAGCCGAGCAAGGGTGCTTGCGTTTCTGACCCTAGCGGGGTGCGTTGCCGGCACATCTTTATCCGGAATGCCGGGGAGGACGGTGGAGGGGAGGGCTCGGGGGGGGGGGGCGGGCACAGGCTTATGAGTGGGAGGCTGGAGCTCCATCCCCTGGTCCCAGGTGCTTTGCTGGGCACCCCACTGGGGATGGGTACGAGTGACTCTGTATATGACGCTTCCCAGTACATCCCAAAGGCCAGGGCTGGAGGAGTCCAGCCCAGCAGGGGCCCAGAGGGCCACCCTGTCCCTGGTCAGGCCTCAGCCGTCCCATGGCAGTGCCGGGACAACCCACCGGCGGCAGCTGACGGTCCTCCCCTTGGTGCAGACTCGCAGCGACGGGACCCGGGCACGCGGCTGGGAGCAGAGGCGGGCGCGGGACAGAGGATGTCGGGACCCAGGCCGGTGTCCCCCGAGCCGGGCCCTCTGGGGGAGGCCCAGCCTTTCCTGTCCCCTCCCTCTGACCACTAATGACCCTCTGCCTCCCTCCGTCCCTCTCTTTCCTCTGCAGCCCTGGGCCGCTGGAATCAAAGGGGCCTCGGGTGACTCAGGCGCTTCCCATTGCCTATTCCAGCATCCTCTGCTCTTAGCGCCGAGAGTTTTTCACGTCCTATTTGGGACTGATAGGAAACCCTTTCATTGTTCCACGACATGGATATTAGCCCTGATGAAGGAAGCGGCCCATCAGATAATCGGCCGGGCCCAGCGCGGCTTTCTAGCCCAAGCGTGCCCGAGTGCGCATGCCCTGCCTCCCGGGGACCCCCGCACTGGGCGCCCCCGACATGGCGGGGGGACGAGAGGGACTGGAGTTTAGGGTGGGAGGGGGTGTGGGGGGGTCTGTGCAGGGTCAAAGGAGCAGGATGCGGCCTAGTTCCACAGGGCCGCTGCCTCACCCGCCTGAGCTTTGCCCGTTTCCAAATGTCCTGCAGCCTGAGTGAGGGGCCAGGGGCAGCCAGGCCTGTCCCTGGGTGTGTGTCCTGGGCCCTGGGAGGACTCTTAGCCCAGTGGCTTCTGCTGCTTCTCACGAGGATGTTTGGTTTTGTGATTTGGCCTTCGCTTGGCAATTTGATGTTTGTGGATGGTTTGACTGAAACCTGGCGGTTCTCTCTCTGGACAGAGAGGATGACGACCAACATGGACACAGCCAGTGTCCTGTGTACAAGGGGGGGGGGCGGGGGTGGACTGCTAGATTCACAGTGAGGGTTCCCTGACCAAGTAACTGGCTCCTCGCCTCAGTTAGTGGTGAAGTCATAGGCCCTGGGCCTGGGGCGTGGCTCCTGGGGTTCAGAGCACCTGTTTTGCAGGTAGGAGGCCTGGGTTAGACCCCTGGAGACACAGGCTCCCCTACCCCCCACCCCCTTACTGCCAGGAGCAACCCTGAGTGTCTTGTTGGGAGTGGCCCCACCCCAGAACTGGTGGACGTGACTCACAACAAACTGGAGGTGGGGAAGGAGGTTCAGAGAGGGCCGCTGTTTCTCAAAGTATGCACAGCAGGGGGCCATGCTTGTGTTTCCTGGGAGAGTGTTTGGGCTAAGATTTAGGCAGAACCACTTCTGGGAATGGCCATGGGACTGGGCATGACGGGGAAGGAGAGTTCTGGAAGGAGCGGCTGTCTCCTTACTTCTGTCTCTCATTGGTCAGCGTCAACAGACAGCCCCGAGATAAGGCGAGCTAGAAGCCTGTGCATTTGTATTTTTACTTTTGGGGGGTGGGCCCACAGCCGGTGATGCTCAGGGGCTCCTCCTGGCTCTGCACCCAGGAATCACTCCTAGTGATGCTTGGGGGCCCCATTGGGGAGGCCGGGATGGAGCCCAGATTGGCGGTGTGCAAGGCAGACGCCCTCCCTGCTGTGCTCTCACTCGGCCCAGGCCTTTCGTTTCCAAGGCTGAGCACTAGTCCTGCGCGTGTCTGCTTCACGCTTGGTTGATCTATTGGTTGATCTATGAATAGACGCTGGGATGCCTCCACCTTTTTGGCTATTGTGAGTTTAGCTTTTCTTTAACCTTGTCTAAATGTCCGCACACCTCAAACGACGTTTGCAGCAAGAAAGCCCAAGTGAATGGAAGCGTTAAGCAGAGGCGAAGTGGCCAGGCTCTGTGACACGCCAACGAGCCACGTGATGTCAACAGTCTGACTGCTGTCCTTTGAGGCAGGGAAAAGCACTGATGTCTCAGCAGGGGCTCCGTGGGACGTGGCACGGGGCTTCATGACCGGGCAGCTGATGATTCCACTCTTTGACTTGTTTATTTCTCGCCACACCTTTGTGTTTTCACCACACCCAGATGCGCTTGGCCCTTCTCTGGCCACACGCACGTCTCTGCCATCTTCTTTCTCCTCTTGCTCTTTCCTGAAGGTCTCTGGCCGCACTGTTGAGGCCTGTCACGGACCCCTGGATGGCTCTCAGGGGACAACCCACCTAAGCGCTGGTTCTAGAATGTTCCTACCACCCTGGGTTGGAAGGTAGCCTTGCAAAGGATGATGGCTATGGCTTCAGGAGCTGAGAGGTCTTGGGGAACCAGTAGAGCGTGGACAATGCCTGTGGGCCCCTGTTGGGAGCTGGGTGGTCTTCAGAACCCAGAGTTACCCAGGGAGTCCTGTCCGCCAATGGCTTCTCCACTTGCGCTTCTCGGTTCCTTGAAGAACGAGATGGTGCTGGCAAGATGGAAGTCAGAGACATTTCCCACTGTGGGCAGCAGTGAGCTCTGCGCGGTCCCTGGTGCTCTGTCCTCTTCCCAGCCCTTCTTTCTCCTCTGCCTGCATGAACCCAGTAGACACTTAATTCGATTTTCTCTCCGCTTTGTACTTCCAGCCCTGAGACTTGCAATCTCTTGTTAATGATGGAATTTTTATTTTTTATTTTTTTTTTGCTTTTTGGGTCACACCTAGTAATGCTCAGGGGTTACTCCTGGCTCTGCACTCAGGAGTTATTCCTGGCGGTGCTCAGGGGACCATATAGGATGCTGGGAATTGAACCCGGGTTGGCCATGTGCAAGGCAAATGCCCTACCCGCTGTGCTATCGCTCCAGCCCCTAATGATAGAATTTTAGGGCTGGACAGATAGTTCCAGGGTTAAGTCACTTGCCTTGCAGGTGACTGACTCTGGTTTCATCCCTGACACCCCACACACAGGGACCCCTAAGCCCCGCTAGGACTGTTTCTAGAACACAGAGCCAGGTGTGGCCCCCTAAACCCAAGAAACCCAAACAAGAGTTTTAGGCACACACTTTTTTTTTTAGGTCACACCTGGCAATGGTCAGGGGCTACTCCTGGCTCTGCACTCAGGGGACCATATGGGATGCCGGGGATCGAACGCAGGTTGGCTGCATGCAAGACAAACGCCTTCCCCACTGTACTATGGCTCAGGCCCCTCAGGCACTCACTTATTCTAACTCCATACCCGCCACCAGTGTCAGTGGCTGCCTGCCCCCATGCCCACCCCCTGTCTCAGGGCCCCCCGCCCACCCCCCACTCCGCCTCCTTGTCAGATCAGTTCTGTAGGTCGGTCACTGCTGGCCAGTTGCCATTTCCTTACTGTGTTTCTCTCTGCTGCTACCACGAGTGCCATCATTCCTTATTTGCCCCTTCCCCGCTCATGGTCTCACCAGAAGAACTTTGGTAACAATCGGGTCATTTTTTATTAAGCACCTACTGCATGCGCCAGGCTCTGCTAAAGCCTTGGCACGATCTCTTTAGAGCTCACTGCCACCCAGGAGGGTCCCTGATGTCCCTGCTTCTTCCATAAGGGACTCTCAAGGGTGCCAGGAAGGTTGGCCCAGAACCTCATGTGCCAAGTTGGACCTTGGCTGGCCACTTGGGGATACCACACTCTCCCCTACCAACTGGAGGCCTATTCTTGGGGGTAAAATTCCAGAGTGCTGGCTGACTTGCTTCTCTAATGGGAGAGGAGGGGCTTGGAGACCAGTCTAGGGGGCTGAGTGGGGATGGGGTGGGTTGTTGATGCAGCCAAGTGTCTCCTCTATCCAAACAGCCTTACAAAGGCATTTCAGGAACACAATCAGTTCATTAATAGGGAGCTTCCTGCTTTTGTTGGGGCTGTAAGACAGATGAGCCTGGTGGCTAGTTTCAGAAGCTCCATGAGGTGACACAGAAGCTTGTGGCCCTGGGGGCACGGTGCCCAAGGGCGTCACTGTCACAGTCCATCCTGTCCCAGAGGCGCTGTCTGTGTGTGGCTCCTGGCGGCTGGGAGGGGACGCAGAGGTTGTGTCCCCCCCCTCCGTCCCCCAAGGGGAAGATTTCTCAGCCATCCAGGCTACTCAGGCATGGCTGGGCCAGTGGAAGCAAATGGTCCTTGACTGCCAATAGCAGCTGACCCTGGCCAAACACCGGGACCTGCCGGCAGGTTGCTGAGCAAACTTATTTGGCTTACCGCCCCCTTCAGTGTCCCGTGGAACTATATCAAATTCTTTAAGCATCTCAGCCTCCCGAGGCTGCTCCCAGGCCCCCTAGTGTAAGTGCGACCCCCTCCCTGGGTGGGGAGGCTCACCCACACTGGGAAACAGTAAAGAAGTGATTTGCATAGAACTGAAACAACGCCCCAGCCCCCTGGGCAGGCACAATAGTTTTGTTTGCTTTTGGACCACACCAGGGATGTTCAGGGACCACATCCAGTGCAGAGGAGATCCAAACCACTGTCTCAGAGACTGCTGCACACAGTGCCGAGGCTCCGTGTTACTCCCTCTGCACCATCTCTCCAGTTCACTGTTCATTTTGTTCAATAGTGAACATTTTTGTTCGTTTTCATTCTGATTCTGCACTCAGGAATTACTCCTGGTGGTACTCAGGGGACCATATGGGATGCTGGGAATCGAACCTGGGTCTGCCATGTGCAAGGCAAATGCCCTACCTGTTGGGCTGGAGTGATAGCACAGTGGTAGGGCATTTGCCTTGCGCGCAACCAGCCCAGCCGAACCAGGTTTGATTCCTCCCCCACTCTCGGAGAGCCCAGCAAGCTACTGAGAGTATCTCGCTCGCACGGCAAAGCGTGGCAAGCTCCCCATGACGTATTCAATATGCCAAACACGGTAACAACAAGTCTCAAAATGGAGACATTACTGGGCCCGCTCGAGCAAATCGATGAACAATGGGAGGACAGTATTTGTTTTTTAGTTTGTTTTGTCTGGATCAGCCAGTGACTGTAAGGCACCCCCCACGCATTCATTTGCCTGCAGTTCTGGGGGGTGGGGGTTGGGGGGGTGGAGGGTGGATCATGTAATGTATTAAACTGCCAGGGTTTGAGCCTCAATGTCTTGTACAAGAGCCAGCTACCTGCGACAGGGGCCTGATTGGCTGACTGGAGGGTCTGGGTGGGCGGCAAGACCCTCCCACAGTGGAGCAAGGTCTGAAACTTGCCGTTGGTCCCACCAGATGCAGGCACCACCCCCCACAAGCTCTGGGGAGTCAGTTCTGGGCTTTGGTGTCCTGAGCTCAGCGCCCCAGAATCCTGAACCAGAGTCATGGCAGCATGGACGGTGGAGGAGGTAAGGAGGTGCCATGACCATGACCACCACTGACCAGGACTTTGGGCACGATCTCAGAATCTTCCCATCCTCTGTTGTGTGTTTTATTTTGGGGGGGGGGCACAGTTGGTGGTGCTTGAGGGTTACTCCCAACTTGGTGCTCAGGGGTTGGTCCAGACAGTGCGTGGGTCTGTGTGGTGCTGGCTGTTAAAACCAGGGTCACCATATGAACAGTGCACTTTCCGGCCCCTAGAGTTTCCTGACTGATACCTCTTCGAGCTTTTTAACACAAGTCACTGGAGATGCAGGAGAGAGAATCCAGGGGTTAATGCACTTGCCTTGCTCGTGGCCAACCTAGGTTTGATCCTCTATACAACAGCTGGTTCCCTGAGCACAAGGGCCAGGGCCAGCCCTCTGAGCCCTGCAGAGCACGACCCCCAAACCCTCCCACCAAAACAAAAGAAATCAACAGGAAGTGTCTCTAGAGAGTCCCCAGCAGCAATTCTAATTTCGTTTGCTTGTTTGTTTGTTTTTTGGGGCCATGCCTGGCGATGCTCAGGGCTTACTCCAGGCTCTGTACTCAGGAATCACTCTTGGAGAGCTCAGGGGACTATCTGGGGTGTCGGGGATCGAACTTGGGTCAGCTACATGCAAGGCAAGTGCCCTCCCCACTGTACTATCACTTGGCTCCCCCGTACCCCCAGCAGCAATTCCAAGCCCACGTTTGTCTGGTGGTCATTAGCACCCCAGGCAGAGAGTTTTCATCAATCAATCACAATCAATCACAACCATCCTGTTATTCGTTGATTACCTCGAGCAGGCCCCAGTAACATCTCCTTCGTCCTAGCCCTGAGACTTTTTTAAAAAGTGCCATATTCAAGGCTTTTTCCGAGTTAGGAGAATGAGACCCTTCATGAGAGTTTTCATGGCGCCAGGAAAGTGAGTTAAGACAACGCAAGACCTTGAAGGAGGCTCAGTGTGAGGAAGTGGTTCAGCTCTCAAACAGGGTTTCTCCTGAGTTCCTAGAGTCCCAGTTGCAAATGAAGGATTATTCCCTGGTGGGAACTGAGGGACCGAGCCACCTCCAGACATTCTGTTCCAAAAATCTCTATTTTATTTGGTGCTCCCTTCTCTATCTGAGCTGCCTTTTCTCCTAGGGTGTTGGGAGGATCCTCCCAGGATGGGAGAAGCTTGCTGAAAGTAGACTATAGACTAAATATGATTGCCATTCAATGCCTCTTTTGCAAACCACAGCACCCAAAAGGAAAGAGAGAACAAAGGGGAATGCCCTGCCACAGAGGCAGGGTGGGTTTGGGGGGGTGGGGGGGTAGGAGGGATACTGGGATCCATGGTGGTGGGAAATGAGCACTGGTGGAGGATGGGTACTTGATCATTGTATAACTGAAACCCAAGCACAAAATTTGTAAGTCTACAACTGTACCTCATGGTGTCTCACTAATAAAAAACAAATAAATAAAAAAATAAATAAATAATCTTAAGTGGCTTAAATTTTGTTTTTGAGGTTTACTGAAAGAAGTTCTCCAAGAAATATTACCTGCCAACTCTTACCAAGGGTAATTTCCTTCACAGTTTTCTTAGCATACAAAAGCATTAATGGTGGTGACACGTTCAAGTTTTAATGTAATTTGTAATAATAGTATAGAGTGGCTAAATGTATCACTATTAAATTATCTTAAACGTGTTCTTAAGCTAAATTCATAAATTTTATTTTTTTTCCTTACAAGTCCATAGCCTTGGGGCCAGAGTAAAGAAAAGCAGGTATGGAGTTTGCCTTACATATACAGCTGACTTAGATTCCATCTCTATATATTCCCCCAAGCCACCAGGAGTAATTATGAGACCTGAGCCACGAGTAAGCGCTGAACACTTTCAGGTGTGCTCCACCCCCAAAAATACACAAAACAAACAACAACAACAATGAACCAAGTATAGCCTTGTCCATGTAAATTTGGAATCTTTATATTTTCTTCCTTTTCTTATCCCCTTCCTTTCCCAAAATTGCTCTTGCAATACTTTTACTATTTTGCATTATCTATTTGTTTCCATGATTTTATTTTTTAGAAGTTCCTTTCCCAGCTTTATGGTATTTGATTTTTGCCCTAGCTTTTTTCAGGAAATTTCTTATCTTTTATTTATTTCTTGATTAATAATGTTTTCTTTTGGTTTATTCTTAACATTGAAAGCACTAATGCAAAGAATCCTCCTCTAAGAATAACTTTGGATATAGCTCATGTATTCCACACATAGAAAGATGTATTATTTTTATTTTCTAAATAATCTATAATTGTGGGATTGATATATTTTTAATAAATGCATATGTGGCTAGGTGTATTTACTTATATTTAGTATATGTTTATATAAAAGTAATTTGGAGAACTTTTAATGACTGTTACTAATTTTATTTGTACTTAGACAAAAGCTATT
>JAOXYA010485141.1:0-15890 GCA_028565675.1 Sorex palustris | reverse complement strand
CCGGCATCCCATATGGTCCCCCAAGCACCACCAGGAGTAATTCCTGAGTACAGAGCCAGGAGTAACCCCTGTGCATCTCTGGGTGTGACACAAAAAGAAAAAGGCAAAATCAACATGGTTTCTGTTATAGAGTTGACAAAGGACATTTTTTGGTTTTGATATCTGTATGCCTATGAAAGTTCTTAGGAAACAACCAGTCTGTGAAGTAAATAGTGATGTTGGAGCAAGGGATATTAGGTAAACAGTGACCAAGTTTAAAATAAAATTTGAGTTTTGAAAGTCACTTTATCTGGAACAGAGGAAGGAAACTTTTATGAAGTTGGTGTATTGGACCAGAGGGCAGTTGTCATTGTCCAGGACTTAAAGCTTAGGCATAAGGGAAACAGAATTAGTTTTTGGATATAGTTCATCATCTATCTTAGGAGGGAACTGAATTAGTCATTGTCTTCATCTAGCCAAATACAGCTGGCTGATAACATGTTTCCACTTTCCGGTGTCTTTGATTAATTCCCTTCTCCTAACTTCACACGTGCCAATAAGTAGAGTCATTTAAAAAGCATTAACAGTTCAGAAGCACTTGATAGGTATGTAAGTAAGGACCCTCCAAGAAAACCCAATGTTCATCCTGGGCCATGAGTCATTCTTAATTTACACTAGGATTTAAAGAGCTTAAAAAAAATGAAAGTCCATGCCATCCACAATTACTGCCATAAAATGATGTGTGATTCAAGATCAAGCTGTACGTGTCTTTCTCATGTCTAAGTGAAATAGCTGTTTAAAAAATGATTAAAAATTATTTAAGGCAAGTTAATCTGTGCAAACAGCATGGCAGATGTAAGCAACAGAGTTGGCACTGCCAACCCAAGGTACTTAGAACCAGACAGGTCGATTCTTGCAGAAAGGGTTCAGCAGTATTGTTCTCTCAGCTTGGCATCCCAGGTATGGCACAGGCAGCTCCAAGTTTCCAGAGGAAGTGATGTAACATCTTTCATTAATGAGGACTCCGATGTACCTGGTGACTTAGAATCTGAGCCTCTTCAGCCCACAGAGTTCTCTCTGGGTCACCTGTCATGGCTCTTCATTTGGCCACGAACTGTGGGTATTCACTAAATACCTTCAATATCCCAGTCATACTGCAAAGTCCTGGGTGAATTAGTGGTGAACTCAACTGAATCCTCTGCATTCTCTTCACAGACTCACTGCCGACCAAGGAGAGACAGGGTGGGCGGGAGGCGACAGAGCAACACCCATATTTCATTGTCTTGGAGAGAATGCAGGAGAGGTCAGCATGCCTGGGGCTCTTTAAGGAGAGACGCTGAAACTACCCCCAGAGAACCCAGGAAAGTTTCTGGCAGGAAATAATGGAATTCAGCCACGGAAGAGTGTTGCATTGCACAGAGAACAGTGTCTGCAGAGACCTCCAGGTGCTCTGGCTAGTCACACCTGTGAGTTGACAGTCGACACTTAAACATGCACTTCCTATTGAAATACTAGATTAAAAGCATTTTTCCTAGTACAAATTCTTTCTTGGGACTCCCCCTAGGATCTAGTGCTGAGCCTCACATATGGGAAGGGTTAGGTTCCTGTGAATTTCCATCTCTCATCCCTTGGGCATTCCCCCTGGAGCATGAGGACTGCTGTCAGGGCTTTTCTTGGGAGCGGGTTGATGAGAACAGGAAGAACACAGAGGCTCTGGGAGGGAACACTGGGCCAGAGAGAGGGGGACTCAGAGGAAAGCCAAGGGCAAGATGAGGAAAGGCCCCCAAAGTGAAGGCACACCTCACAAAGTTACAGTGTTCTGGGAGCCCAGCACTGGTATATCCCAAGATGAGCTCTTTGATCTTCTGAGTGTTAGATCTGAACTTTCAAAATTTAATTGCCAGGGTCAGAGGTGCAGGTGCCAGCCTGGCACCTCATGATCCTTCAAGCACAGATCTAAGAGTAATCCCTGAGCACCAGCTCAGCATCATATCCTTCAAACTGAAATAAATTAAGTTTTATGGTGCGTTCTATAAAGCCTCCAGGCCCTGAGCTGAGATGTTGAGGGACAGAGTGCAGAGAGAGAATGGTTGGTGGAAGAGAAAGCCCTTTCAAAGAGAAAACTCAGCTATTTTGGGTTTGATTCTTAATTTAGCTTTCAGGTTTGCTCAGCTCAAAATCATTGATTTTCCCCTGGGGGGAGGGGGAATGTATCATTGTGCTGGGGATGTGGCAAAGTATATGCCTTGCATGTGGGGGTCCTGGTTTTGATTCCTGATATTGCCCTCCCCCCCAAAAAAAAAAAAGAAAAAAGAAAAAGGAAGAAAAACCTATTGGGTTTTTGGTTTGGCCGTATCAATAAAACCATAGATCCTTCTAATGCAGTGTCCTACACAATGGTTCCTCCCAGTTCAATGATACGCTTAATAATAGGTTGACACCAGCACTGTGATTAGTGTTCAGTAAGCCACATTTAGGTGAGTCAGTGTGGCACATGCCAGCATCCGTGTGTTAATATCATCTCTTATTTTGAAGTTGGAGTAATCTAACAGATTAGACAGCAGATTAGAAGACTTTTTGGAAAGAGAGAGGAGAAAGAGAGAGAGAGAGAGAGAGAGAGAGAGAGAGAGAGAGAGAGAGAGAGCCCTGAGCCATTAGCTGACCCTGCCCTCTCACCTTTGGGATCTTTGGGGGCTAATCAGGTACACGGAGTGGCTGGTCCCCGACCCAGCCTTCTAACGGGGATCTCTGATCTCCTAACAGTTTTGGTCTCGTCTTTCAACCAGTGTTTCCCTGCAGATCAGTAGGTTCCTGTGAGTGCTGAATGACAGGCGGGACCTTTGGGCTCTCAAATACACTAGTGCCCTAGGTAGTTAAAACTACCTGTGTGCCAGTGAAGTAGGGGCATGGATGACCACACTTTGTGGTCACCAGGGAATGACAAGGGAGTCAGAATTCACTGTGGTCTCTGGCACTGGGGCATGGTCAGTGGGCCTGGGAGGAGGTGGTCAGCATAGTAGAGCAGGGTCCTTGGTACAGTTCCTCTTGACTTCCCACAGTAGCCAGCCTCACTCCCAGTGTAGACCCAGTGCACGCAGCAGTGGTGTAAGCACTCTGTAGGGGTAAACCTTGGGTTTCCACTCCTATGCGAAGTGAAGGCTTTGGGCCAGCTCTTTGCCCCCTCCGAGTCTCAGTTTTGTCACCTATCAAATGGGAATGATGATAAGGAGTTTGACGGAGAGTTTTGGAGAGAGTTGGATGAGATTGTCTAGATGAAGCACATCTCTGAGTGGGGATCATGATGGTGTTCAGTGGTCTTCTTGTCTCACCTGTGGATGGAAAATGTCAGGTCTTAAATTTTTGTATCTTGTAAACCATCTCCCTGTGGCCCAGAGCGTAAAGGTTCTCCACAAATCCTGCTTGAGCAATGGAAAAAAAAAAAAAAGAAGGGGGTGGAGCAAGGTCCCTCTCAGTCTCCATGCTCATGGAACTTTCCTTTCTTCACATCTTATTTGTTCCTCTAAGAGCCCCTTTCCACAAGAGAATGTAGACTCCATGAAGCTAGAAAAATTTTCTTTTTCGTCTCTTCCAAGAATAATGCATGTAACACAGCATTTGTTCAAGTGGGGACATTGGTGGTGGGAAATGTACAGTGTTGAAGGGATGGTGTTGGAACGTTGTATGACTGAAGCCCAGTCATGAACAACTTTGTAACTGTGTGTCTCGGGGTGATTTGATAAAAAAAATCAGGTAAAGATTTAAATACAAGAAAGAAAGTTGCTTTGGATGAAAAGGAGCAAGCCAACTAGAAACTTCCCTGGAACCTCTTGAGCTTCTGAGTAACCTCATGAGTTACCATCTGACTGTGTCACTCTGGTCTTATGTTCTTTTCTGTTTGTTTAGGGTTTTGTGGGTGTTCTGGGCTCTGTGCTTGTTCTCTCAACTCTGTGCTTGAGGGATCTCTCCGGGTGGTGACAGGGATCAGATCCAGGGCTCCTGCATGCAGAGCGCCATGATTCAGCCCTCTGCGCCATCTCCCCAGCCCCGCTGGTAGGTGCCTGCTGGAAGCTGCCCGTGGGGAAAGCCTGTGCCCATCCTTCTCCTCAGCTCCAGCCAACTCAGCTGCAGAGCCCCGGGCAGAGTGTTTGGATTGGCAGCTGCTTGGTGTGATGTTGTAAGACTCACTGGGAATTGTTGCCATTTGGATTTATGATTTTAATTGTTTTATAGTTTATACTTATGCCCTGCAGTGGTTTTCCATTAAATCCGAACGTTGATGTTGCAGAAAAGAGCAGGGATGGTTGTGGGTATACGCATCTTAACAACTAATCTCTGGCAATAAAAACCAACAGTCATCAACAGCTAGGAAATTAGCATGTGTTTAATTAACCTCCAGTTGGGGCTATTTGCCCATAAAAATAGTGACTTATTTTTAAGCCTGGTAAAATGACATATTTTGCATTTGTATTCTCTTATAGCCTCAAGAATAATTGTTACTGCTATTCTTTCCAACCCTATTACTATAAACTTTACGTAGAATGAATTGCAAGCTTGGGAAGTAACGAAGAATACCAAATATAATCTAAGAAATCACATGGACAGGAGACAGCTCAAAGGGCCTGTTTGAGTTCCTAGCATGAACTGATCTCTCAGAATTGTGCAGGGAGTGACCCATGAACACATCTGGCTATGAGCCCCAAGCGAAAGAAAGAAAGAAAGAAAGAAAGAAAGAAAGAAAGAAAGAAAGAAAGATTAATTAAATATATATTATATATGTTATATATATAGTCATCACATATCTATGTATTAACTATATATAATTACATGGTTTCAGCATGTCAGCACCAATAACAGTAAATATTATATGTATTAACCATGCTAGATATGCTTTATGCATAGGTATTTACATGTGTGTACATATCATATGTCTCAGCATCTCTATGTAGTTTATATTATGCCTTATGCTTTATTCCTTATGCACACTTTATTTTATATGCCATATTATACACATACAAATCATGTATATATACTAATCATAATTCAGTATATGATATTTAAGAGATGATTGCCTGGGCCGATCCTCACACTACAAGTCAAGTGCTTCATTGCATATGTGCATTATTATACATATGTAATATGTCTATATGCACACATCTATGTACATACACCACAACCCCCAACATCCTTTCATCTGTATTTCTGCATGTCTTTATATTAGTGTTATATGCTTTAATACATTCTAATGAAGTCTGTATCTAACTGTGGTGACATATGTAGTAAGGGTTCATCATCCTTAGGTGGGGCAGTCTGAGAGACCACTGTGGCCACATCTAGCAGTGCTCAGAGGACCTTGAAGGGCTGAAGAGCAAATCCTGGGCCTTGCACACAATCTGCCCGACCACTTACGCCACATCTCTGGTCTCTGAGATTCTTTTCCTTACTAAAGTTGTTCCCTGGCTCAACCTCAGCACGAGATCCCCTCCTTATCTAGAAAGTCTTTCCTTTAAAAAAAAATCATGATTTTATGTTGTGGGGCAGGTTGGGACAAACCTAGCAGTGCTCAGTGCTTGCTCCTGGTCTGTGCTCAGGATCACTCTTAGTGGCACTCAGCAGGCCGCATATGTTGCCAGGAAGAGCTGCATGCAAGGCAAGCACCTTATCCCCTGTACTCTCTGGCCTTATAATTTCATTCATCATCAGAATCCTTGTTGTTCTAAACAGAACTATCAAATATGAGAAACTATAAATAAGTATAAATAAAAACAAGTCTGTCTGTCTCTCTCTCTCTCTCTCTCTCTCTCTCTCTCTCTCTCTCTCTCTCTCTTTCTCTCCCTCCCTCCGTCCCATGTACACACACCTCTGGCCTCTCAATTGGGTCCTAAAGACTCTGAGTTGAACATGGGGACTTGATACCCCTTTGTCAGCAGGTTCGTGACTGACCACCTCCTCTGACGTAGAGTGTCCCTTGGCCCTGCGCTACCCAAAAACCCCCTCCTGAGTATCCTCTCTGGCAGTTCAGTCCACCCCTGCTTCTGGGCTTCCTTTCTTCCAGCCCCCCTCTCTGCCCATGCTGGCCTCTTCTTGGTACTCCTCCACACTCATCCTCTCTGCTGCTCACACCTTTCCTGTCACTAGCTGGTCAGTAAGTCTAGTCAGATGTCTGTGTGAGCTGAACTCTGCCCATACTCTTGGCCTCACTGTCAAAGCTCAACCTGCCTGGCACTTGGTGGGTGCCCAGTAAATATGCATGAATGCCACCACAGAACCTCTTCTTGGCTCCGTGTTTTGTAAACAACAAAATGTGTCCCGCCCTGAGGAAGAGGAAAGATTTCCTCCTTCTCCTGGACCTGAGAGTTCTCCTGGTTCCCTAACCATGGGCCAAGACCACAGCCACCCCTGACTGTGTCAGCATCACCCCGTGTCCTTCTTTGAGTGTGTGCTTATACACACACACACACACATACATGCACACGCCTTTGCACATTCATGCTTCTGATCAGCTAAAAACTACCACTGGTCTGAAAGCAAATAGCTTCTATGGCCAAATTAAACAAATGCAAAAGTAAGACTTTTTTTTTTAAGAATAATAAAATCTGTTTTCTGTCCCTGCAGAGGTCAGTCTGTTTCCAGCTCCCTGGCCTCGCCGGAGGCCCCTGATATCCTCTGAGTAGCTTGTGTGACCCCCACTTTGCAGGAAGACGTGCTTTCCCAACATTCCCCTCAGCTCGTGCAGACTTGCAGTTGTTGTCTTCTCAGCTCTCTCTCACTCTCTTTTTTCTCTCACTCTCTCGCTCTCTCTTACATGCTCTCTCTCTCCTTCCCTCCCTCTCTCTCTCTCTCTCTGCCAGGGACTGACCACTAGCCCGCGTGAGGCCCCGTGTGGGGCTGGACACGGAAGTCCCCCACTTGCTCCATTTGGCAGCTTCTCCTCCTGGCAGAAGAGCCTGCAGGGTGGTTTTCTGGCCTCTCAGTCCGGGAATTCTCAACCCTCTAAGGGTGCTGTGGTCCACTTCTGTCGGCTCCAGGCCCGCCCCCCAGAAAGGTTACTCTTGGTCCTTTAGCTGGAGTGGCCTTTCCTCAGATCATGGGAGGCTGGCTGGATTTCTGGCTGCGTCACAGACTCCCCAGAATGGTGCAGCCGTGGCTTCTCGGGGTCGCCTGGGGTGCCCGGTTTCCCTTCTGTGCCCTGATAGGAGTTTTGGCATTGTGTCCACCACTCCCTCCAGCTCGGGTCTCTTCCTCAGCACCTCCAGGCCCGGAAGGGAGTCGAGATTGAGCTGGCAGCCAGGGCAGCAGTAGATGTAGTACCACAGGGACCTTTAATTCCACCAAAGTTTCCCAGGCTCGTTGGGGTTGCTGGGGACCAGCAGGGGCGGGCGCCTCACCTCCTCTACCAGCTCTCTCGAGCCCCTGTATCACTTGCTTTGGGAAACGCCAAATTAAACCATCATTATGTTGGCCTTTGTCTAGCCTGGCCCCTCGTTTCCTCCAGACGCTCAGTGGACATTGAGTACTGGGCCCCTCGCTGGGTTCTGGATACCCCAGTGGCCTCAGAGATGCTGCTTGTATTCTCACACGTGAGGAAAATCCCAGCTTTGAGGAAAGAAAGCCCAAGAATTACCGACGGCAAGCCCTATTATGAGGAGAATGTCGGAGTGACTAAGAGAAGGGGGCTCTGTGTGCGGGCTGAGTGGCCCCCTGAGGGGACATCGGGGGCAGGGAGGACTCTGCTGCTGGGGAGAGGGAATGCCAGGGAGCACCAGAGTAGCCATCAGGGGCTTCCCTGAGGTGGCCAGGGGGCAAGATGGTGCCAGGAGCAGGGGCTGGGAGGAGGGCCAGCCTCCCT
This sequence comes from Sorex palustris, assembly GCA_028565675.1. Classification (NCBI taxonomy): domain Eukaryota; kingdom Metazoa; phylum Chordata; class Mammalia; order Eulipotyphla; family Soricidae; genus Sorex; species Sorex palustris. Next base: position 8,065 of record JAOXYA010485141.1, on the reverse strand, counting down.
TCAAAAGGAAGCAGACCATGCTGCGTGGGGCCCACTCAGGCCGCCAGGGGAGCATCTGAGACCAGCAAGGACAGAGCTGTGGAGCCATTCTAACTCTTGGCGGCTCTTCCAAGTCCCGTGGAGAATGACCAGGAGGTGCAAGGGAGTATCAGGTTCAGCCACTGCTTTGGGCCTCTGCTCCGTAGCTCTTGGTAACGCCATGTTTTCATAATCCCATATGCTATCTGGAAATATTTGTTCAGGTCATCTGGCTGCCTGGGGCCAAGATCCTCAGCTCACCTCCCCACGTACCCAAGAGGCCAACAGGTGCCAGGAAGGCCGGGGTACAGCCAGCCCTGAGGATGGTGCCCAGGCCGTCATTCTGGGGGGTTCTGCTTAGGACTCGGCCTGCTGGCACCAAGGCTGAGATCCAGGGATGTGGGAAGGGAGAAGATCAGAAGGCTGAGCTGGTGGAAACCTCTAAGGCCTTGCATAAGCAGGCAAGGAGATGGGATTATGGGGAGGCAAAGAAGAAGGCCAGAAGAATTCTCCTGGTAGGCGTCTGCTACACAAACACCTCCTGGCCAAGTCTCGCTCCAGAGTGGGAAGGGAAGTGTTTGGCGCACAATGGACAGGCTTGCAACAAACTCATGGATTCCAGCTGCCTTTGCTTCCCAGGATCTCAGCAGAGAAGGGTTCCCTGGGGAGTCGTTCGTCGGACTGTCTTATCTCGTTCTTGAGGCCATTATATCTCCCGGAACGACTTGCTCCAGGTCACCTGGGTCCTTGGCCCCAGTTTCTACACTGCAACCCAAAGAGCCCTCTTGATGGGCAGGATAGAACGGGGAGCTAGCGGGGGCTACTCACTGCAAGTGTGGCGATCAGCGTAGCTAACCCACTTGCTGGGGCCACATGTCACAGTCTGATCCCCATGGCCAGAGAGATTGTCCAAGGCCCTAGGGCGTATGTCTTGCACGCACTGGCCCCCGATTCAATCCCTTGCACTCTGTGGCCTCCTTGCACATTGCTCGGTATAGCTGAGAAGACCCTGAGCATGGCCAGATGTAATCCTGGTGGTCCCCAGCACCACAATCTGAGGCCCTAACCTGGAACCTCCCAGGCCGGTTGGCCAAGAATCAAGGGAGTGGCCCCTGGGCCTCCTGAGCCCTGCTTGGGGGGATTTCCCATCAGTGGTGGTGAGGACACATTAATCCATGAGTATTACGGATAGGAACTCCCTTTCATTACCGTGAATATTTTTTTTAATGGCAATTAGATAATCATGCAATCAGAGAACTTATCCTGCTCTGATTCCAAGTCTTAATCCCCAGGTTTGGCTGCCGGCTGTTTGCTTTGGCTGGGCACCGGGTGCTCTTTCCCGCCCCATTCTCCAGTTGGGAGTGCAGGAGCTGATTGTCAAAGTCCTCAGGCCACGACTGTCTCTTTGGACTGAGCAGCTTCTTTTAATTTATCAGCTACACCTTAGTACCCTACTGCCACAAGTCAAGAACAGCCACCAACCCCGTGGCCACAGTGACACAGACCCAGAGAAGGGCGGGCGGGTAGACTCAGGCTTTTGTTCCTGCGCTGGCAGTGGAATAAAGTGGTTCAGAACAAGAGAGGTGACATCACAAGGCACCCACTCCACTCTCTGCCTGTGTGCCATGAGTCAGCTCCAGGACTTTGCAGTCTCTGTGCCTCACCTTTAAGATGCAAGTGATGGGGCGGGAGAGAGAGTACAGCGGTAAGGCACCTGCAACAGACAGGGGTTCAAGTCCCCTAGCACCATCTAGGATCTCTCAAGCCCCAGCAGGAGCGATCTCTGAATAGAGAACCAGGGGTAAGCCCTGAGCACCACTGGACTTAGCTTAGCTCCTCCTCCCACCCCAGCCCCACAATTCCACTATAGCACTGTCCTCCCATTGTTCATCGATTTGCTTGAGCGGGCACCAGTAACGTCTCCATTGTGAGACTTGTTACTGCTTTTGGCATATGAATACGCCACGGGGAGCTTGACAGGCTCTGCCATGCAGGCAGGATACTCTCGGTAGCTTTCTGGGCTCTTCGAGAAGAATCAAACCCTAGTCGGTCGTGTGCAAGGCAAACGCCCCACGCCCTGTGCTATCGCTCCAGGCCCCTCCCAATTAATTAATTTGATGGAGATTGTGATGGTCCACTGGATTCTAGGTTGTTTGGGAGATTAAATGAGATTCTACCGAGCGGTCCCTGAATATGGAACAGGAGTAAGCCCTGAGCACCACAGGATTTAGCTCAGCCACACCCCTCCATCAGTTAATTTTATGGAGATGATAATGGTCCAGTGGATTGATACTCTGTTTGGGAGATTAAATGAGATCCTACACATAACAACCCTACCCCTCACCCTGTCATACAAACACATGTGAATGACATGTGTATTCATCATAGCTGATGGGCCTGATCTGGTGCCTAAACGTTGGCATTGTACCTGTGGAACAAGCGGGGGGGATTTCCCTTCACACTGGCAGGCTGGCCAGAGTACAGTGTCCCCCAACTCTCAGGAGTCAGTGCCACAGTGTAGAATTTGAAGCGCTTCTCTTGACTCAGAAGCCAAGTCTTCTTTTCTCTTTGATGATGGGCAAGAAGGACACTTCCTGCCTTCTTCCTTGTGTCCTGTCTGAGCAAAGGTGAGAGGAGTCGCTGGACATACATGATTAGGCGAGAGATGACTGATGCCACCAAGAAAGTGACAAAGGAGGACGCAGCCCTGGCTGTGTGGGGGGGGCACCTTCGGGGAGGGGGGAAGCTGCCTTTCTCTCGAATACGAGGCTCAAGCTCGGAAGGCATTTGGCAGCATCTGCCAGAAGAACCTGTATTGCCCCAGGATCAAGCACGATCATTCTCCGTCTCCGCGCTGAGTCCAAAGCAGTTTCTTCATAACCTCCCCCTGAGGGCCTGCTCGCCGGTGATCCAAATACTTGGCATCCCAGAGCAATCTTTCTAATCTCTTATCTCCCAGTGAATGGAAGAATTTGCTGTCTTGATGTGGCACCGAGGCCTGCGGACTCAACATGCCAGAGGAATGAGCAAGTCGGGAAGAGAGGGCATGAGAAAGGGAAAGAAAAAAAAAAACAGCCTGGGTGAAGAAGGCAGCGGGCAGTGGCTTCTTCCTGGCTCTAAATTTCGGACAAGGTTTCAAGTCAAGCAAAGATCTTTTTCCTGGCTTTTTTCCCCCCCTGCGTTTTGTGGGAAGGGTTTCCAAGGTACCCACCCTGAGCTATGTTCTTCATGATTTGCAGAAGAGGGAGCCAGCTCTACTTCTTGGGGAATCTACTGGCACAGCGGGAAATGGAATTCTCCAAAGGGGAAAAGACGCATTTTTTTTCAGATAAGATGGCCTGGGGGTCGTGGGAAGGATCCCCCTGATGTTCAGGCCCCAGCTCACCCCCTCTGCCTCACTCATGTCCTAGTCCGTGAACCAGAGTTGCAGTACCCACTGCCTGAGGCTTTGTGGGGAGGGCAGGAGATCAGGCCTGACTGAAGTGAGCCACACAGTAGTAGGAACAGACTTGAAAGCTGGAAACAGCAGCTCTGGGGTCTGCAAAAGGACCCCCAGTCTCAGCGTGGCTACCCCAGGTTCCTACCAATTTGCCAGACTCCATGCATCCTGATGAGTAGTGTCCATGCAGTAGCCTTCCCCATGCCCCGCTTTGCTTTCTTATGCCCCTATAAACTTGGGACTCCCCTGCCCCTGTTTCTGGGCCCTGGAACACAGAAGTTTCCTCCATGGGCTGGAGTGAAGGAGTCTTGCTCCCTCTCATACATCACTGTCTCCCTTACATCACCTTTGCATCGACATTAAGCTTCTCAACTCACAGCATTTATCTTGGTGACTTACACACAATACTTGTGAAAAATTGAAGACTCAGGCTGGGGAACTAGTCGAGGGGTTAGTATATATGCTTTGCAGGCACTACACCCCAGTTCCCACACCGCCTGGCATCACCCAGGTAGCTCAGTCTGAGTCCCCTGCATGACAGGGTCCAAGCAGCGTGACATCTTCTGACCACCACCTTGAACCACAGGCCTGGTGAGCCACGGTCTGCCAGAAGAAGCCCCAGGTTCTCTGAGCATTTCTTGAGAGACTACCCACCTAAAAATCCAGTTGCTAGCGATTTAATGACTTTCCCTCCCAAAGGAGTGATTGTTTGGGGGATCCTCCAGGCAGTACTCAGGGGACCCAGGTGTCATTTCTGCTGATCTTTGGACCTGCAGTGCTCATCACTGAATCAGGGCCCTGTGCATGCAAAGCATGAACCCTTGGCCCCTTATTATCGCCCTCGCTCCTCACATAACTTTTAAGTCCGCTTCAATGTGAGATAGTTAATGTAACAATTCATGACTTAAGCACATGTGTAAATCATAAAAATGTATATGCATACAGAGAGATTTAGATGTAAACGAAGCAACATCACAAATCTGAACTAGACTTCCAATAGTGCTCCAACATCCAATTCTGACACCCCACACTGGCCCCCAACACACCACCAATTTCTTAAAGATAACCCACTGTGTGCCTAACAAGATGCAGAGATAGACTTTTCTGAAGTACTTAGACTCCAAATTGATGTGGGTACATTTTTAGAGATACCAGCACCTGGTGGCTTGCCACAGTAAAGTCTGTTTAGGTTAAGAAGTAGTTGAGAGGGGCTAGAGCAAATAGCACAGCAAGTAGGGCATTTGCCTTGTACACAGCCTACCCGCGATTCCCAGCATCCCATATGGTCCCCTGAGCACCGCCAGGAGTAATTCCTGAGTGCAGGGCCAGGAGTAACCCCTGTGTATCGCCGGGTGTGACCCAAAAAAAGCAAAAAAAAAGTCAAATAGATTTTATTTGGAGGTTTTGGGGGAAGGGTATGGAGGGAGAGAAAGTGGGAGGTAGTGGAGTGACAGAGAGTGCCAGCCTCCCCAAAGGCAGAGAAGCCAGAGACTGAAATTTGTTTCACTTTCTGTCACTCCATGCTTTCTGTTTTATCTTTTCTATTAATTTGAAGCATTTATTTTCTAGAATAATAATGAGTCCACAAAAGAAAGTATTTTGTGTGTTTATGTGTGAAGGGGGATTTGGGGAGGGGAAGGGTTTGGGCCATATTTGACAGTGCTCAGAGCTTACACCTAGCTTTGTGCTCAAGGTTCACTCCTGGCAGGGCTCAGGAGACCAAATGTGATACCTGGGATATGACCTAGATCAGCCACATATGTAGCAAGCTTGTTACCCACTGGGATACCCCTCTATCGCAAACAGAATCAATTCCTCAATATCATGTAGGACACTTTTTATTCAACTGCTGTCTTTGAAAGTTAATCAAATTATAAAGAAATATCAAAGAGTGCATTTTTTTGGCAGTTGTGGGGAGGCTCTTGGACCACACCTCGTGGTATTCTGGGCTGAATCCTGGCTCTGTGTTCTGGGATGCCTCCTGGTGGGACCCGGGGTACCATATGCAGTGCCTGGTATTCAATCTGCAAGGCAACTGACTTATCTTGTACTATCTATGGCCCATAAAGAATACATTTTAATGCTCAAATAAATGCAATAAGAAAAGAATAAATAATAATTATATTCATTTTTAAAAATATTTAACTACACTTGCAGATAACATAATCCTGCACTAGAAATTGTTCCGACACAGAAACCAAAGAAAAAGGAGTTCACAGGCTTATCAGGAGAAGTAAGTCCTATCAGGGAATTCTTGGTGTGTATTAACTTCAAGTGATAGATCTAAAAGAAATGTTGCAGCCTGAGTGATAGTAATGCACTTGCCTTATTCATACCTGACTCAAGTTTGATCCTTGCATCCTGTAGAGCACCACTAGGAACAGTCCTGAATGCAGAGCCAGGTGGAACCTCTAAGCACATTTGGGTGTGGCCCAAGAACTAACTAAATAAATAAAATGAATGTTGCAAAAATTAAGAGAATCACAATTATTCCATCACTGGGGTCCCAAATCCGACTGTCCAGTGGCTTCTGAAGTATGGCGGCCACTGGGCTGCCGGGGGGAACAGGCCAAGGCACGAAACCTATTCCCACCTGGGTTGGCCCAGCACCGGTACCCTACTGCAGGGACCGGACACATTTCTGCCAAAAGCCTCTGAGTTTTGAGATTTGTTTCCGAGTCTCTGGCATCATGGCCATTAAGCAGTTCAAACAGGAACCAGAGAGGCCATGCCTCCAATTATATAGCTGAGCTGGAGGTGGTTTGTGGGTGTGTTTCCCACATACCTAACTTTTGGCCGTTTACTTTCTTGGTAAACTTTGCCTCAAGGTTTTGGGGTCTGACCAAAGGCACAGCAGCAATTTTGGGGTATCTGGAAGTCTGAGGCGCCATCAGGCTGCTGATGCACTCGCCTCACAGGTACAGATTGACCTTCTGGCAGCACCATACCCCCAAGGCATTCTTGATTTTTAGAAGAATGCTTCTACTCTCACCATTAAGAAAAAAAGACTGCAGACTTTTGTAGAATTTCTTTATTGGTATAAGGCCTTCTGCTGCTATTTTGGGTTTGTAACAAATCATAACAAACAAACACCGTCCTCCCATTGTTCATCAATTTGCTCGAGCAGGCCCTGTAGTGTCTCCATTTTGAGACTTGTTGTTACTGTGTTTGGCATATTGAATATGCCACGAGGAGCTTGCCAGGTTTTTTTGTGTGGGCGAGATACTCTCGGTAGCTTGTCAGGCTCTCCGAGAGGGTTGGAGGAATCAAACCCGGCTTGGCCGGGCTGGCTGCGCTCAAGGCAAACGCTCTACCGCTGTGCTATCACTCCAGGGAACAAATCATAAAGTTTTTTTTTATTACATATTTTTATTATTTGTGGAGAAAAAATCAATGCTTTATACTTTTCAATACCCTATATATCATTCTCTGAATATGAGTGCATTCCTAGTGGCCTAAAGGTGTCTTCAAACATAATATATAGGCAAACTGAACCCATTCTGAGTCGGATATCAGGGCTGAAACTGGGACTATGTCTTGATCAGATAGTCCCAGAGTTTCCTGTACAGGGACGCTTATCCATCCTTCTGTTCTCTACCAAGGTTATGTTACACACACACACACACACACACGCACACACACACACACACACACATATTGCTTCTAAACTTCACTATATACAAAATTCCCCTTTCTGGATGGTCTGAAAACTATAATTACAATTATAACTGTCATATACACACATCAGAATGAGCAGTTAATAATGGCTTTATATTTATCTTGCATTTAGAGGTGAGATGCTGCTTGTATCAGGTAATGATCAGGAGCCTTCAGAGCTATAAATGACAGGGCTGATGGATAGAGCTCAGAGTTTACTACATGCAAGGCAAACCTTTCAGCTCTGTGAACCATTTTCTTTCTTAGGAAAAGATTTTGTTTTTAACCCATAATCTTTCAATTTGTTTTATCACATCAATTTTTGTAAAACCAATTTTAGCATTAAATAATACCTATCTTCACCATGGTAATTTTAAAACTTTTGAATTTATTGCTGATTTAGGAATTTTTGATCCATAATAATGAGAGGCTCCACACATCATTTCCTATTTCATGTTGTCCTTACTGGGTTTGATTTTAACTAATATTAACCTCCTAAAATATGTTAGGGAGTGGAGCTAGAGAGATATTATGGTGGGCAAGGTGCTTGACTTGCATGAAGCTGATCTGAGTTTGATCCCTGACACTATATATAGTCCTCCCAGCCCTGCCAGGATTGATTCTTGAGTATGGAGCCAGGAGTAAGGCGTGAGTGCAGTTAGAGCTCCCAAACCAAAAATAAACTAAAATACAATAGGGAGTGAATGTTTTTTTTATTTTCATCTGAAAAGTCTTTAACATGATTATATTATTTCTTAAATATATGGAATGGTACTTTTGCATGTCATTTAAAAACTTTTTTTATTAGTGAAATACCATGAGGTACAAACTTTCATGCTAACATTCCAGTTACACAAAAATCGAGTACCCATCCCTCCACCAGTGCCCATTCTCCACCACCAATGATCCCAGTATCCTTCCCACCCCCCCCCCCCCCCCCCCCCCCCCCCC
>JAOXYA010485136.1:0-15890 GCA_028565675.1 Sorex palustris | reverse complement strand
GCCAGGAAAACCAAGATGCTCAGGGAACTTAGGAATATCCCGTTTCAGGAAACACACACACACATACACACACACACACACACACACACACACACACAGAGCAGAGCTTCCCGATGACTCAGTGGCTCCAGATCTTGGCATCTTCCCCCCCAAACACAATACCACGCGCTGGGAACGACAACGATGTTGGCACCGTGGCCGGAGCAGGGAGGGAGACACCCAAACGCCCAAGGACAGACACGGGCGGGGGGGGTGGCAGGGAGGTGTCGCTTGGAGACGGCACAGCATGTTCCGCCGCGAGAAGCTCCCAGGGGGTCCTGGGGGGAAGGCCGAGTGCCGAGGGGATGGACCCAGTGCAGACCCGGCCGACCTCTCTGACTGGGCCCGGACGGAACCGAACCCTAGGCCGGGTGGGGGTTGGGGAGGGGCCGGGCACGTCGTCAGCAGTGAGGATGGCGCAGGTTCTGCACCTCAGAACACACGCGTGTCCGCGTGGCATGACCGTGGACCTGCACTGGCGTGGCCAGCACAGGGGGGACGCCTGTGTCCTCCCAAACACGGGCTCAGCAGCGAAGGTACCCCCGTGGCGCGGAGCCCCGACTCTCAGCTGCCACTCCCGAAGGATTTGTCCCTGACACAAGACCGGAAGCTTCCCTGGCTCCGTCCTCCCGGGCGCCTTTCTGAAGTCTCCGGATTGCTAATGATCTCTCTGGATGAAGGTAATTAATGGCAGTGGAGGCAATAAAAAGGGGAATATAGGGCATGGAGCACTATACTTAGGGGAGTCCTTTCATCTCGGAGGGTTCTGAAACGAGGGGGCCACCGACTTCCAGGACCCACCCCCCCTGAAATTAGGTCTCTGCCCACCGCTGAAACTCTGAAACTCGGAGCCCCACGGAACGCGGGGCCCCCTGCCCCCTGCATGCCACCCCAAGACAGGCTCTGGGCCGGGACCCAGGGCCCTGGGCTTCCAGGCGCATGTGGGCGACACACGCTTCTGGGACGTGTGTCCTGGAGTCCGAAGGTGCCTTGGGCCCGGTGGGCTCTGAGGTGCGTCCTCACCTCCACTAAGCCTGGAGCCCAGACGTCCGGGCTCCAGCCCTGCTCGGATGCCCGTCCTGGCCAAGGGCGCCAGGTCAGTGCCCGCGGCCTCTTCCCGGTGCCCAGCTGGGCCATGGGCTCCCCCTCCCCCCCTGCAAGACTTTAGGTCAGGCTGCCACAGGTCACCGTCCAACCTGCCCCTGCCCCTGCTTCCTGTCGAAGGCCTGACCTCTGACCTCTGACCCCGTTTCTCTCGCCTCTGCTTTGTGGAGCACTGAGTGCTCGGTCAAACCTGCTTGGACTGTCCAGGCGGCCTCAGGCTACTTACACACACACACACACACACACACACACATCCATGGATTGGCCGTCCACTCTGGACAGGCCAGGTCCCGTGTCTGAGGAGTCTGTCCGGGAGCCCACCGTGTGCCCGGTGGGGCAGCTGCCCACTTAAGGCTTTGCAGAATCGGCCTTTCTGTGGTGGGATTGGGAGGGAAGGACGCAGGGAGCCTGGCCCGATGCTGACCCCCAGGGCCTGCGCCACCCCGTGACTGAACCTGGGCCGGGCCTTGGTGGTCTCCATGGAGATGTACTGCAGTGGCTCGAGTGTCCCCAGGATCTGGGGGGGGGGGTTCCCCTGACGGGAAACTGAGGCAGGCGTGACCTGGGCGGTTAGAGGGGCCAGAGCAGAGCCCCCGGCTTTCACTGGAATCCCCCGGGGCCCAGGGCCCTGCCTGCTACTCTCTCTCCTGGTCCCACAAATGCCATGTTTGCAAACTGGAAAACTATTATTCTGTGATGATTATTACCGTGATGCTTTCTGGAGCCCACCTGGAATGCCTGGGACTCCCGGGGTCAGCTCTGCACTCCATGAGCACTCGGGGCTGAGGAGCACAGGAGTCCGTGGGCCACGCCCCACCCACTCTGCTACCTCTCCGGCCCCCAAAAGGCATTTCTGTTTTTTTTTCTTTTTGGGTCACACCCAGTGATACACAGGAATTACTCCTGGCAGTGCTCAGGGGATCGTATGGGATGCTGGGAATCGAACCCGGGTCCGCCGCATGCAAGGCAAACGCCCTCCCCGCTCTGCTATCTTCCAGCCCCAAAGGCGTTTCTGAATAAAGTTAGGGACAGTCACAATGATGTTGGAATGGTCAGTGACCTCACACCTGGCAGGGCTCAGGGGCCAGTCCTGGGTCTGTGCTCAGGGGCCCCTCCGGCTGGTACTTGGGGGACCCTGCGCAGCGCTACGCACTGAACCTCGGGCCGCCTGCAGGGAAGCACCGACACTGTCTCTCGGGCCCCAGTGACACATTCAGATCTGAACCTGGTCCTAGGGGCTTTCGTGGGAAAGCAGGAGGGCTGGTGGGGGCCGGAGGGGGCAGGGAAGTGGGCGCGGCCGCCAGCTCCTTAGACCGGACAGCACTGGAGCTGGGACGGCAGGGCAGCGGCCCTGGGTCAGCACAGGAAATGTCCACGGGCGCTGGGGACACACTGAGGAGCCGTAGACTCAGGGCCAGAGGGGAAGGGAGCGGGCAGGGCCGTGTGGGCAGTGCAGCCAAGGGGCCGGCACTGAGCCACCGGGGAGGTGGCAGTGCTTAGGACAGGAAGGTCAGAGGGAGGAGGGAGGGAAGGGCAGAAAGGGGAGAATGGGATAGTCAGAGGGAGGAGGGTGGGCAGGTCAGAGGGAGGAGGGTGGGAAGATCTGAGTGAGGGCAGGAAGGTCAGAGGGGGGAGGGAGGGAAGGTCAGAGAGGAGAGAAGGGGACAGTCAAAGGGAGGAGGATGAGAAGGTCGGGCGGGGGGAGGAAGGGAAGGTCAGAGGGAGGAGGGCAGGGAGATCAGATGGAGGAGGAAGAGGTCAGAGGGTCAGAGGGAGGAGGTGGCCCAGAGGGAGCCTTCGGGAGGCTGACCTGGAGGTCTGCCCGGGCTCCAGAGAGCAGAGTAGGGCGTCTGCAGACTCAGCCCAGAGAGGACACGTGGGGAAGGGTTGAGGGTCCGCGTTCCCTGAGCCGGGAGCGGACGGGGCAGGCGTGGAGGATGCTGGGTCCGGGCAGGGTCAGCTGCGCTGGCCGCTCCTGCATCTGAGCTCTGGGCATCGGCCCACCAGGCTCCACCAGGGCCCCTCACGCAGAGGACGGGAGGTCAGGGGCCACCCCCTGGGGTCAGGCCGAGCTCTGGGGCTGGCCACATGAAGGTGAGGCCCCGCCAGCATCCGATTTCCTGGCCTGGGAGGGGCCGGTGCGGTGCGAGGTGGTGAGAAGGGGCGGGGAGGGGGGCGGTGATGTCCAGCCAGGATGAGCCCGGAGAAGCTTCCCCTGGAATGTCGGTGGTGGCCGGGGCCGGATCAGATTCCCGGGGGGCCTGGGAAGTGTTTGACTGAGCGCGACTGCAAACGGGGAGGGTGGGGGGGGCGATGAGAGAGGCAGCAATCACGGGCCGTTTAACTTCACATCACTTACGGGACAGTATCAGGGAGAGTGTGTGGAGTGGACAGCTCAGCGGGCCAGCAAACACGTGGGGGTGTGATGAGCTACCCTGCCACTCTCTCCGCTGAAAGAGGGCGCTGTCTCTACCAGCTGCACACGCCGCTCTGAAGTCCGGGCTTTGCTGGGCTGAGACCCTGGACTCAGGATTCTCAAAAGTGTGTCTCCTGGAGCTGGAGAGATAGCACTGCGGGTAGGGCGTTTGCCTTGCACGCGGCCGACCCGGGTTCGATCCCCAGCATCCCATATGGTCCTCCGAGCACCGCCAGGAGTGATTCCTGAGTGCAGAGCCGGGAGGAACCCCTGAGCATCGCTGTGTGTGATCCAAAAAGCAAAAAAAAAAAAAAAAGTGTCTCCATACGCACAAATGCGTTTACTGATTCCCACAAAATGTATATGGGAACTGCACCTCTACTACGTCAATCACAACACCTCCCCATCCCGGCATTCGAAACGCAACGACGAGGAAGACGGATGTGAAGGGCAAATGGTCTACCAAGCTGAATCTGCACCATCTGATGGGAATGAAGTCAAGGAATTTTCATCAACAGAATGGAGAAACAACATGCAGTTTTAATGCTGGTTTGTGAATGGGTGCCCCCCCCCATGCCCATCCCTTAAGCCATTTGCCCCAATGCTCTGTAGGGGGCAAAAAAAAAGGTGTGGGTGGGTGGGGATTTTTGTGGGTTTGTTTCTCTGAAAAAAAAAAAAACCCTTAGTGTTTTTTTTTTCCTTTTTTCTTCAAGTGGGTTGACCATTTGGTGCGGTGAACAATTTGGCACTTAGAGGGCGGTTGCTTCATTAATCCGAACCTTGTGCATTTTCCAAGTTAAAAGGTCTCAAACAAAAAGAAAACATCTCTGTGGTTATTTTAAATAAAGTCGCAGGATAACATCAATCATCTCAGACTTACACGGGATTTAGCAACCATTTAGCAGTTATTGGGTTTCGCAGGAAGAGGATCAGGAGGGATGAGAAGGAAGATAAAGCAGTGAGAGGCAAGTCAAGGTCCAAAGGCACGTTTCTGGAGTCCTGGAGCACGCCACGTTCTTTCTTTCTAACCGGCTGATCGGTACAACTCACCGAAGACATCATTCTCGTCCCCGTGTTTCTAGATTGAAGTCTAGCCCATACCTCGATAGTGACCATCTCCAGGGGCCAGTGGGCACGTGTCGCGTCCATTCACGGTCTCCCAGAGTTTGGCAAGTACCCGAGTGACGGCTCCGTAAGCCATCCACAGCATCAACGCTCAGTGTCAGTGTCCAGGCGCTGTTCGAATAAGCATTTTGCATACCTGGCTCTGTTAATCATCCAACGATCCTTTGAAAGAAGTCATCGTGTTAATCCCATTTTAATCCCATTAATCTCAGGATAGAGGCCCCGAGAAAGAAAGTGGCTGGCCTGTGGCCACGCACTCAGTGATTGAGGGTTCTGGAGCCTGGGCGGTCTGCCCAGGGTCTCTACGCGGGGCACGGCCTCCCGCCAAAGCACCTGTAGTGGCCCGAGAGCCCCGCACACACGCGGGACGGGAGGTCGGGGACACGGCTCAGAAGTGTCACCATCACACGCAGTGAACACTGGGATTCAGCGGCAACGAGGAATTTACAGTCGAGTTAGCAGGGTCGAGTCCCTCTACCCCCAAGCCAAGCCCTGACACGGTGGAAGTAGATCCAGGTATTTGAAAACCAAGAATTGGAGCACCAACCACCTCTGGCTGGACGGCTGGTGCCCTGCCCCGAACGTAAAGGGTAAGATCTCCTCACTCGCTCCGGAAGCAAGTGGGAAGGTTTTTCCCCCGAGTGGTTTGATCAATGGGAAGAATCAGCACGATCATTTAAGGGGTGTGTGTGTGTGTGTGTGTGTGTGTGTGTGTGTGAGCACTGCCACAAAAGGTGGGCATGTGTGTGCCTGGGTATTGCCCTTAATTATGGGCATGTGTGCGTATGAAGCACCACCACTAAAGGTGGGCATGTGTGTACATGCGTGTACCTCTGAGCACCATCATTAAAGGTGGTTGTGTGTGTGTGTGTGTGTGAGAGAGAGAGAGAGAGAGAGAGAGCACTGCCACTAAAGGTGACTGTCTGTGTCTACATGTAAGCCAATGCCACTAATGGTGTGTATATGTGTGAACAGTGTCACTAAAGGTGGCTGTCTGTGTCTACAGGTAAGCCGATCCCACTAATGGGATGTGGTATGTGTGTGTGTGTGTGTGTGTGTGTGTGTGTGTGTGAACACTGCCACCAAATGTGGCTGGCTGTGTTCATGTGTAAGCCAATGCCACTAATGGCATGTATGTGTGTGTGAGAGAGAGGTAGAGAGAGAGAGAGAGTAATGCCACTAAAGGTGTGTGTAGTGTGTGAGCACATCACTAAAGGTGGCAAGCACAAGATGAAAACTTTGTGGGTGTACCAAGGTGAGGGGTACACCCTCTTTGGAAATCATATAATCGCACTCTCACTGAAGATGTGTGTGTGAGGGGGAGAGCGTGGCCACTGAAGTCTGTGTGTGTGTGTGCACACGTGTGTGTGTGTGTCACTGAAGCTTACACCCACTAGTGCCACAACCAGAATGACGTCAGCGTCACAACTCACTGAGCACAGCCAGCTGACAGCAAGGAGAACGAACCGTACGACCCCTTCCCACCAGGCCCCATGGCTCCCCTGGGCACTTGCCACCACCAGAGAGGGACCCCGGACAGCATCCCAACTGAGCACAGGCCGCCCGTGGCCGGGAGCAAAGAGGCCGGGTGTGCGGGGCCACGGCGAATGGGAAGCAGTGAGCACTGGAGGAGGAGGAGGCTCGCACGCCTTCCCCAGCTGCCTACTACAGCCCCAGGATGTCCACAGAGGGGAGAACCACCGGGAACACTAATGGCTCCTAACGCGGCTACTGTCAGGTACGAAGGAAGGCGATGGCTATTATCATTACAATTGGTGTTATGCCTCTCCAGAGGGGTGCGGGCCCTGAGGGGGCCTGACCGTAGATGCTGAGGAAATCTGGTTCGCAGGGTTGATGAAGCGGGTCCCAAAGGTGCTGTTGGCCTCACGGCAGACACAAGACCACGCCCCCCTGTCCTGTTCTGGGACCTTCGGCGGGAGGATCCGATGCCAGGTTGAGGGGGGTACGACGGACACACCAGGCTGAGGGAGGTGCACGCAGGGACGCACGCAGGGACACCGGGTTGAGGGGGGCATGTCAGACGCACGCAATGACGCCAGGTGAGGGAGGCCATGTGGGCCGTACACGGCGATGCCAGCCACGTCCTCCTTTTCTTTCTTTTATTTTTGCTTTTTGGGTCACACCTGGCGATGCACAGGGGTTCCTCCTGGCCCATGCACTCAGGGCTCACTCCTGGAGGTACTCAAGGGACCCTATGGGATGCTGGGAATCGAACCCAGGTCCACTGTGTGCAAGGCAAATGCCCTCCCCGCTGTGCTATTGCTCCAGCCCCCCGGCCACGCCCTTCTAAAGCCCGGACAGAAGCAGCGGCGGTGGGATGGCCGCATGCAGGTGCTGAAGCTCGTCCCCTCGGCCGCCCGCCCCAGCCCGCAGGCGGCAGCCACTCGCCCCTGGTCCGAGACCGCAAGCTCTCAACGGAGGCCGCAGGTGGAGGTGGTCAGAGCAGGGAGAGCCAGTAGGATGGCGGAGGCAGGAGGGAACGAAGGTGGAGGGCTGGGAAGCGGCCGAGATAAAGGGCCTAACGTGCCTCCAGGAAGGCCCAGAATCCAGGGCTGGTCCCAGGAGAAAGACGCACAAGCGAGCGAACATCACAAGCAGAGGCTGAAGTGACCAGCCCACTCCCCGCTGCGACACAGCCCACATGGGCAGGGGACTTGGGAGTGGGGGAAGGGAGCTGCACCCTAGACCCCCGCGGTGAGGCTGCACGTGTGCACGTGTGCACATGTATATGACCATGCACGCATGTGCGCCGGGAATGCGTGAAGTACATGTGCATACGGGAATGTGTCGTGAGCACACACGTGTGCTCTGTGACTAGACGTGTGTGTGAAGGCTTGTGAGTGTACACGTGAATACGCGTGTGTGCACATATCCGTGTGGGTGCACCGGTGTGGTGCAGTGTGCGTACGTGTGAGGGCATGTGTGTACGCATGTCTACACGCACACAACTGGGAACGTGTGTACGTGTAAAGGGACGTGAGCGCACACATGCGTGCGTGGTGAGGACATGTGTGAGAAAGCACTGAGCGGATGAGTGAGAGCACACGTGTATGAGTGTGTGTGAGGTGTGTGTACACACACGTGCATATAGGTGGGAGTGTACCTATGTGAGCGTACATGTGAGCGCATGTGCGTGAGTGCACGTGCGTGAGTGTACATGGAGGTGTGCACGTTGTGAGCGTGCATGTGTGAGGCATGTGAGTGCCTGTGTGTGAGCACACAGGAAGTCAGAGTCAAACTCCCAAATGGAGAGAGTGGGTCGGGCTCTGCACTCGACGGTCCCCCATTTCTGTGGCTGCATCCTTCCTGCCTGCGTCCCCCCCCCCCCGCCGAGTCCCCACACACCGTGGATTCTGTGTGGGCGTCCAGCCAACAAGTCAGAGCCAACTCCCCCCAAGGCGTGCCCATGGGGTTTCCGAGCGCCGTAGTGCTCTGAGGGGTGGGGTCCCACCGGCGCGCCCTCCCCCACACCCCGCCGCGTCCTTACCACTTCCGTGGGCCGGTAGTACTTGAGGTCGACCGTCACGTGCACTTTGCCGGTCTCTTTACACCTGCCCACTTCATTCTCGTTCTTCCCTTCCCACCTGGAAAGAAGAGAAGCGGTCAGTTCCGACTGTCCACTCTCCCGGCCAGTCCCTCTCCTGCAGGGCATCGGCGCCCATGGGAAACAGCCGTGTGTCTTCCTGCCGTCTTTCCAGACTCCCTGCAGAAGGGCCACAGTCCTCCACCCCACAGCCCCTCTCTCTCCTTCTGAAATAAAACCAAGCTGGGGCCCGAGAGCTAGTCCAGCGGGCAGGGCGCTGGCCTTGCATGCGGCCGACCTGGGTTCGATCGCTGCACCGCATATGGTCCCCTGAGCCCTGCCAGGAGTGATCCCTGAGCACTGAGCCCAGAGTCAGCACCGAGTATTGCTGGGTGTGGCCCCCCCAAAGCAACACATAAAAATAAATACAATCAAGTGGGCAAGCTGGGTTCAGAGGTCCAACTTCAGAGTCATCGGGCCACCGTCAGGGATTTCAGGAACTTCTGGTTCCTCAGTTGATCGGCTCAAGTATTTATTATCCGTGTCTTCTGCCTCCTCGTGTTTTAAATTTGTAGTTTCAAGACTTGGGGTTTTGAGAGAGAGTGAAAGAGAAGGTGCCTGCCACGGAGGCAGGTGGGGGAGGAGGTGGCGGGAGGGACACTGGGGACACTGGTGGTGGAGAATGGGCACTGGGGGAGGGATGGGGACTCGGTCACTGTATGACCGAAATGTAATCACGGAAGTGTGTAAGTCTGTAATTGTATCTACGGTGTTACATTAAAAAATTGGGAAAAAAAAGCCCTTGGGGTTCCGTTGTTGTTGTTTGACGCATTCCACTTTTCGGGATGCATTCCACTTTGTAATCACTTCACACCCTCATCAGTCACTCGCACCCGGGATCGTCGAGCTCCCTCGGCCCACAGCTGACAGCTGGCCTCATTCATCAATCTCCGCTGGTCAAATGCGCCCCAAGAGCCGATCTAAGAGATTGGCTTCCTGCTGAGAGGGTCGGACACTATCTCCTTCCTCCTCTGACTCAGTGGCGTTGTCATCTGGACTCACCTTTTCCTCCCTTAAACACCCACCTCCGATAACAGATAAGGCTCCCCAGCTTGGGCCCGCGGCCCCCGCGCCCCCAGAGCCCGGGAGGGACGCGTGAGCGCCCCATCTGCCTCACGCTGGGAGTCCCGGGGAAAACGAAGCCCCCCCCCCCAGGGGTGAGGTTCGCAGAAACGAGGGTCCCAGGCTTGTCTCATGAGCCTTTGCCACCCGATTTTCCATCCAAGGTCGCCAGAGCTACGTCCCAGTCCTTTGGAACGGAGGAAGCTTTTTGGCAAAGCCAGAAATAACCAAGGAGTGCCTGCCTGCACTGCTTATCCTGAGGAACGGGTTTGCTTTATCAGCTGGAGACGAATCCCCAAGCACAACAATCCTCTCGGGTTCCTGGGCCGGAGAAGCCGCGGCAGGGAGCAGAGCGGCCCGGGGGAGGGACGGGACCAGGGGACTCACGGGTACAGGTCTCGGCTCTATCCCGAGCCTCGGTGGGGTGTGAGGGACATCGAATTGGCCCGGGAAGCTTTCTTTCCAACCCATCATCTGCATTGCGCTGTCCTGAGCGGAGGGATAGTGTTTCATTGCCAGAGGAACGATGAGTTTATCAACAAGCTCAAGTGGCCACTGGCCATTCACTCAAGCAAATGTGAAAGCCATCCCTCGCCCAGAGGGTTTTATAGGACACCGCGTGACCATCCCGGGCTGGAGCGATAGCAACCCGGCCGACCCGGGTTCGATTCCTCCACCCCTCTAATAGATCCCGACAAGCTACAGAGAGCATCCCGTCCGCACTGCAGTACCTGGCAAGCTCCCCGTGGCATATTCGATATGCCAAAAACAGTAACAACAAGTCTCACAATGGAGACGTTACTGGTGCCCGCTCGAACAAATCGATAAACAACGGGAGGACGGTGCGACAGTGCGATCGTGACCATCCCCGAACGTCACAACCGGCCTCTCCCCCCTGAGCATGTAAGTGGTTCAAAAGAGGGGCGCTCGGCATTCTGTTACAGGCTGAGCTTCTTACCGTCAATGAGACCAATTAGGCCACGGAGGACTGAGAATCTCAAGCCACGGAATGGCCGGCTTGCTGCGTTTCCCGAGAATCCACGGGGAAACGGTACGTGAATGCTTTAGAATAACAACACGAAACCAAGTGTGCTAAAGTAGCAAGGAAACCCGTATATTTTTTTGTGGTTAAAGACCAAATCTTAGGGGCTGGAGAAATAGCACAACGGAGAGGGCGTCTGCCTTGCACGCGGCCAACCTGGGTTCGATTCCCAGCATCCCATATGGTCCCCCCTGAGCACTGCCAGGGGTAACTCCTCAGTGCAGAGCCAGGAGTAACCCCCGTGCATCGCCGGGTATGACCCAAAAAGCAAAAAAAAAAAAAAAAAAAGACCAAATCTTAGCTAATGTCTACAGAAAGAAAAAAATAATGGGGTAGGTGCACGCGAGTGTGAGAGTGTGTGTGTGTGTGTGTGTGTGTGTGTGTGTGTGTGTGTGTGTAGAGTATTGAAGGAGGTTGGAGGTCACACCCAGCAACGCTTGGGTCTTCCTCCTGGCTCTGTGTTGAGGGATCCGTCCTGGTGGTGCTTTGGGGACCAAATACGGTGACGGGGATTGAACCTGGGTTGGCTGCATTGGACAGCAAGAGCCCCAACCCCTACACTGTCTCTCCAACCCTTAAAGTTCCGATTAAAAGCAAACAAGTAAATAAAGATGCATCTACTTCCAAAGTACATGGCTTAAAGGGGGAGCTTTTCTCTGGGGAGAAGAACTTCACGAAAAGCGACTTATCTCTGATTTTAATTTTTCCCGATTCACGTTTTCAACCTGCAAAGAAACGTAGACAGGGACAATCCATTCCCAGCGATATCTCCAACAAAAGCCAAAAGCGTTAATAAAAACGCCTGCTGTTTTCTTTGTTGGGCGAGGGCAGCCACACCTAGGCGATGCTCGGGGCATTCTCTCGGCTCTGTGTGCTCGGAGGTCACCCCTGGAAGGGCTCAGGGGCCTCTAAGTGGTGCCGGGGATCGAACCTGGGTGGGCTGCGTGCAGGACAAACGTCCTCCCTGTGTGCTCTCGCTCGGATTCCAAACCTGCTCATAATGGCGCTGTTTTCTCGTCCCCAGTGCAGCGGGGTACGTGATCAGCCCAAGTCCGGATCACGCGGGTGCCAAGTGCCCAGAGGCCGCCCACTCTGTCCTCGCATGGGCAGACGGACTCTGGGCACCGGTGACTTAAACCTCGACACCAAAAGCTATCGGTACCCACACTCGGGCACCCCCAGCCACCACTCTGGCACGCTCTTCCTCCTGCCGTATCCTCCTCCTCCTCCTCCTCCTCCTCCTCCTCCTCCTCCTCTTCTTCCTCCTCCTCCTCCTCCTTCTCCTTCTCTCCTCAACGCCCCTTCCCATCCCTGCGGGCAGCGGGCCCCAGGCAGGGTGTGCAGGCGGGGGTCTCCCGTGTCCGCCTGGCAGCACCCTCACCCTCCTGGGGAGGAACATGCTTCTTTCCCGCACTGCCGGGGTTTTCCCTGTCTGGGCTGGCCCAGCTGCTGTGGAGTCCCGGGCTTAGCCCTGGGCTGGGCCGGCGTGCGGCTGCTGTGCGGGTCACGGAGTGCCTGCCGAGGGCTGCAGGCGCCTCCAGGGGCCGGCCCTGATCCGCCCCGTGCTGGCCGCCCGAATGACCAGCTGGACCCAGACCCTGGGCCCAGAGCACAGGCCGAGCTGCCCCAGAGCCCTTTTGGATCGGCCTGGGTCTGCAGCTGGGCCGCGGGCAGAGGCTTCGGCCGGGGGCCAGACCCGCTCGGTTGCGACAGTCCCCGAAACACTTGTACGAACAAGCAAGAGGGAGCTCCGGCCTGTCCTGACAAGCCGCGGTGTGGCTCCCTCCGAGCAGTGGCGCTGGCTGCCGAGGTGCAGGGAAGGAGAGGGCAGGGAGAGGGAGCCCGGGGGAAGATGCGGCCTCTGTCGCGGGAACCCCTTAAAGGAGCCAGAGCGGCGCCACGCGCCCACGCCAGCTCAGGAGGCTGCTGGGGCCAGAGAAGCGCCTGTGTGGATGTGAGCATGTGCGTGTCTGTGTGACTGTGTGTGTGTGTGTGAGACTGTGCGTGTGTGGATGCGCGTGCGTGTATGCGAGTGTGTGCATGTGTGCGAGCATGTGTGCATGTGAGTCTGTGTGTCTGTGTGTGCACGCGCGTCTGGGTGTCTGTGCACGTGTGTGCATGCACGTGTGTGAGTGTGTGTGAGTATGTGCGTGTGAGCCTATGTGCATGTGAGTGTGCGTGTGTCTGTGTGTATGTGTGTGAATGGGCATGTGTGTATGTGTACGCATGTGTGTGTATGCGAGTCTGCGTGCACGTGTGTGCGTGCACGTGAGTGTGTGTATGCGAGTGTGTGCATGTGTGTGAGCATGTGTGCATGTAAGTCTGTGTGTCTGTGTGTGTGCGTGCGCGTCTGGGTGTCTGTGCATGTGTGTGCAGGCACGTGTGTGAGTGTGTGTGCGTGAGTATGCGTGTGTGAGCCTATGTGCATGTGAGTGTGCATGTCTGTGTATATGCGTGTGAATGGGCATGTGTGTATGTGTCTGCATGTGTGTGTATGCGAGTCTGTGTACAAGTGTGTGCATGCATGTGAGTGCGTGAGTGTGCGTGTGCGTGCATGTGTGTTTGTGCATGTGTGTGAGTGTGTGTTTGTGTGTGTACACAGGCGCCCTCAGCCAAGCTCCCTCATCGAGGCTGAGGTAGCAGCCGAGGGGTCAGCGGGGAGCCTTCCCAGCCACACCTGGACAGAGGCGGCAGCTGGCCCCCTTGGCCCTTCCCGCAGACCCCTCTGAGGACAGGCAGAGGTGAGGCTGCGAGCAGGGAGGTTCGAGACCTGCCTTAGAAGCCGGGCTGCGGGCAGGAACAGATGCTCCGGCCTTCTCAGAGGCCTAGGAGCAGGGGAGGGACATGTGTGTGTGTGTGGGGGGGGTCCCTGCTGCAAGGGAGAAGCCTCCAGGCTGGCCTGGGGGGTCTCCAGCCGCCTAGGACTCCCGAGATCTCCCCCTTAGCTTTCCAGACCTCCCTGGCCTGGCACACCCGTGGGTCTGAATATCTCCCCAAAACATGATCAGAAAACCAAGAGGCCGGGTGGGGGTGGGGCACGCTCGTGTGTGTGTGTGTGTGTGTGTGCGTGTGTGTGGGGGGGAGACGTGCAAAACCCAAACCAGATAAACAACAACACAGGCCCACCCCTTCCCCCCAACAGTGAGCAAGGACCGGCCGGCTTAGGCTGCTGGCCCCGTGCTCAGGGCAAGGCCGGGAGACGAGGAACGGGAGGCCGAGGGGCGCAGTGGGACGCAGACGGGAAGGAGGGCTCGGACACCCGCCCTCAGCAGAGGCAGAGGCACCCGTGGGAACGGTGAGTCCCGGGCTGGGGCCGGCCGAGCGGGAGGAGAAAGTCAGCGGCTGGCCTCCAGGGGTCAGCAGAAGAGGATCAGCAGAGCCCAGGGAAATCGCAGCAAAGAATCCTCTTTACAATAAATCAGGGCTGGAGCGATGGCACCAGCGAGTAGGGGGTTTGCCTGGCACGCGGCCGACTTGGCCGACCCGGGTCCGATTCCTCCGCCCCTCTCGGAGAGCCCAGCAAGCTACCGAGAGGATCTCGCCCGCACGGCAGAGCCTGGCAAGCTCCCCGTGGCGTATTCGAGATGCCAAACACAGTAACAACAAAGTCTCACAATTTGTTGTGAAACATTACTGGTGCCCGCTAGAGCAAATCGATGAACAACGGGAGGACAGTGACATTTCTTTCTTATAGCTGGGTAGTGTTACAGCTGAGTATTACAACTAATACTTGGTGGGGAGATACATGAACTTCTTACAAACTAAGTGAATATGGACCTCAGTTTCTTCATCTGGTCATCTGATCTTGGACATTCGAATTGCTTCCAGTTTGGGCCTGTTATGAATGGTGCTGCAATAAACACGGGAGTGTGAATGTCTTTTCTAAGTTGAGTTTTTGAACCCTTGGAGTAGATGCCCAGAAGTAGAATTGCTATGGGTCCTATGGAATTCCACTCAAGTCTTAGTTTTTTCAAGTGTCTGCAGTATTTTAGTTGGAACAGTCCACATCCCCACTCATTTAAGTGCTCTGAGTTTCCTGAAGGCTCAAAGTAATATTAACATAGAATAAAAGCACATAAAATGGAAAGTTTTCAGAAGATTCAACTAGCAACAACACCTTAGTAAACTGTCAGACAAGGACTTAATGTCCCCATTGTGAGATATAACAATTTTCTTTTGAAAAAGAAACTTAATTGAACCACCATGAGATAGACAATTACAAAGTTGTGCATGATTGGGTTTCAATCATACAATGTCCCAATATCTGTCCCTTCACCAGTGTACATTTCCCACCACCAATATCCCCATTTCCCACTCAAAAGATACAACAATTTTTACAAATTTTCTTTTACTGAAGTATATTTTGATAATTCCATTAGCCATTTAGTTGTAAAAAGCAGTATCATTGTCCCTGTCCTCCTGTTGTTCATCAATTTGCTCGAGCAGGCCCAGTAATATCTTCATTGTGACAATTGTTACTTTGTTTGGCATATGGAATATGTCACGGGGAGCTTGTCAGGCTTTGCCGTGCGGGAGAGACACTCTTCGTAGCTTGCTGGGCTCTCTGAGAGGGACAAAGGTATCAAACCTGGGTCGACCATGTGCAAGGCAAATGCCCTACCCACTGTGCCCATTGCTCCAGCCCAACAAGCAGTATAAAAAAAATCATTTGGGGCATACTAAGAGGGCAAGCTTGAGGGGTAGTTGGGGTAATGGCAACATTAGGAGAAGGAACATCACACTGGTGTTCAGACTGGAGTTAGAATATTGAATGTCTATGGTAACAGCTATGTAAACCATGGTGTTGAAATAAAGCTGGGCATACAAAGCCTTTCACAGTTGTACTACCAGAAAGAGAACCATGAGGAGTGGGGACTGTGGTCCTCACCTCATTTCTAATGTTTCTCCCGTTCCCTATGATATTTTCCCTTCCTGTGGGTAGTGAGAAGTTACAAGATTCCAACAAAGAACAAATCACTAGAAGAGGCACTGCTTATTTAAATAAAACTACGTTATTAATTATTAAAGAGAATAAAAAAATTTTACAAGGGAGATGCATCAGGTAAAGGCCTTAGACTTAAAGAAAGGATGTAGCAAGGCTGATGGTCTTTATCTGCTGGTTCTCTGGGGTGAAACAGAGGCAAATTGTTTGACAATATCTGTGTATAGGATGAAATAATGGAGACCGTGCCAGCTGCCAGAGGAAATCAGATCCATGGGAAAAGGAAAATACAGCTAGTCAGTCTTGGGAAGTGGTGGGGGAGAGTGTCAAAAAATAAAAGCCAGAAAGTAGAGGCAGAGGATAATTTTACATCTGAATAGACTTTGGACCTGCAGATAGTTAGATAACAGTGGGAGATAGATGGATGGATGGATGAATGGATAGATAGATAGATAGATAGATAGATAGATAGATAGATAGATCACGACCATCCTGTTATTCATCGATTGCCTTGAGCAGGCCCCAGTAACGTCTCCTTCATCCTAGCCCTGAGATT
>JAOXYA010485071.1:0-15898 GCA_028565675.1 Sorex palustris | reverse complement strand
CTGAATAGGATTGGCAGAACACTAGATGAAGGACAACCATGCGAGCAAGCCGGGTTCCACAAAGGATTCAGCACCATTGACCATATCCACACGATAACCAAGCTCATTGAACTTTCTCGGGAGTTCAAGATGCCGCTTTGTCTAACGTTCATTGATTTAAAGGCTGTTGATGCTGTTGAGAACAGAAGCAGTCATTGAAGCCCAAGTCAGTCAGGGCATTCAAACTCAATACATCAGGATCCTCCGTGAGCTGTATTACGGATTCACTAAATGAGAGAAAGTATCTGGAGTTCTGATCTCCAACGAGGATCAAGAATCAGGGACGCTGTCTCATTTGCCAAGGTGTCAAAAATCACATGGGCTGGACACGTAATGAGATTTGGAGACAACCGTTGGACTAGAGCCGTTACCGACTGGATTCCATGGTACATCAAAAGACCGCGTGGCCGCCCACCTACCAGATGGTCAGACTTCTTCATCAAGATCCTGAAGGATCTATTTGAGGCTCTTCGTATTCCTAGAACGGACAGACTCCATTGGGCTACACTAGCACGCAACAGGGACAAGTTGAAGTTGAGTGTCTCAAACGGGAAGTTTGTCTTTAATGTTGTTTCTACAACTGAAAAATCTCTCAATTCCCACCTCCTCGTAAGCTATACTCCTCTAGGTTGTCAAAGGGTGGGCAACAGTGATTTTTTTTAATGAATAAAGGGGGGAAAGGGAGACAAGGCATGAGCTTCTTAGACTTTAAGAACTTTACCTCTCCTGGGTGTCTATTTTTTTCTCTTTTTGGGTCACACCTGGAGATGCTCAGGGGTTACTCCTGGCTCTGCACTCTGGAATTATTACTGGTGGTGCTCATGGGGCCATATGGAATGCTTGTAACTGAACCCAGGTTGGCTGCGTAGAAGGCTAATGCCCTACCTGCTGTGCTATCACTCCAGCCCCACAATGTATGTCTTTCAGTAACAGTTACAGATTTCCTAAGACCCAGGTGACCTCAGTGACTATTTTGAGGTGACACCATTTGTAAGCCTTCTACTCTGTATATATTGTGGACAGCCTATCAGACCCTTTTGGGGGCCAGTTTCACAAATGAATGCGATGGAATAGCGGGAAGATTCTTCCATGAAGTTTTCATTCATTCACTCATGCATTCAATACTCGTGGTGGGTGGGACAATGCTTCAGTCCTTATTCTAGGTAATGGAGACACTGTTCAAAGGTCATCCTCTATTTTCCAGAAAAGATAAAACTCATAACTCTCATACTGACATAAAGTGAAACGTGCTTAATAGTATAAATCAAGACATCACTGTAGGCTATGATCAGTTCAGAGGCCAGAGCACAGGATAGACACAAGCATAAGTTAGAAATACTGAAATGCAGGGACCAAAGAGATAGCACAACACAAAGGGCACTTGCCTTGTCCATTACTGACCTGGGTTTGATCCCCAGCATCCCAAATCATCCCCTGAGCATTGCCAGGAATAATCCATGAGTGCAGAGCCAGTAAGCCCTGAGCACTGCTAAGTGTGGCCCAAAAGCAAAAATAAACATAGAAATATTATGGGGAAAGAGGCTTAGCTGAAACTCTTCTGCCTTCTTGGAAACTCAAGAGAGTAGAACTGAAGTTCTAGGGCCCGGCACTGATGCATATCAACACACAGGAAATACTTCCCCTTGCTATTGCCCTGGCCTAGTCTCGACATCAGAGAGTTGCCAAAAAGTTCAGGCACAAAGAAGGGATAGGATCAGAGAGCCTAGGAGATGGTGCACTGGGTAACTTTCCTCACAAGTATCATCATTCCCAACAATTTGGTGTGTCTCATTTCTTGCACAATATCTGGGCAAAATTACCTAAACGAAGAATTTGGTTTGCTCTGGACAGAAGGAGAATAAATCTTTATGTTTTTTCTCTCCTATTGACTAGGCCCCAGTGGACAAAAAGGTCCAGAACAAAAATTGCAAATTAAACAGAACAGAGAGGGAAGGCGATAATTTGTTTTCGAATTGTGTCTTAGACATGGCTGCATCAATAATTTTTATTATGCATATACCAATAAAGCAATAGACACTCATTATAAAAATAAAACAAAACCCATAAAGCAACGTACTTAGAGAAAAAAATAAAATACATCCTTGACTGCCATCCTTTTACAACATTTTTTTCTTACAGTTGGGACATTTCATTAGTCAAAAAACAATGACATTGGGCTGGACAGTACAGCAAGTAAAACACTTGTCATACCTGAGTCTGTCCCAGATCTGATCCTAGGAAACCATATATGATTCCCTGAGCACTACTAGGAGTGAACCTGAGCCTAGAGCCAGGAATAAGTACTTTGCACTGCTGAGTAAGTACAGAGCTCAACTACCCCACACAGACCAAAAAAATAATTAAAAAAAGAATAATGATGCTTATAAATCAGAGGCATTGTGAGACTGGAGAGAGCATGTATAAAGACCCTCTTACTCAAATGGAGAGCCTCAAGGACATTTTTAGCTATGTGAAGTAGTCCAGGGGTTAATTTGGGGTGAAGAGAAAAGTAGCCCTAGGATGCTCTGTTTTTGAAAAATCACAAAAATGTCGGAGGCTCAAGGCTGGCCCAAGAAGTGGGGTGAAGAGGTACAGAAAGCCTTCAGAAGCAGGAAAGGCACAATCCTCTGCTGAAGAATAGCAGTGAACCATCCTCAGTGGTAGGAAATGGTGACTGATTAGCTGGATCATGACATCTCATATTTCGTTGCCAGTTATTATCTATTCTATTCCTGATGCAATCTCCCACAGCGAGTGCAAAATCTGCTAAATAAATATCAGCAGTTCAGGGCAGCTCTTGTCAGATGTACTTTGGAAGATGGTGTTGATGGGGGCCCAAGGGGTTGGAGGTGAGAAGTCCAAGTCTGAGAACTTAGATCAAGAGACGAGCCCGTGAGTCCCCTCACTTGGAACCCACCAACAATATCTGGAGACCCAAGGCAATGATTCTATGGATCCTGCCTATCTTGGGTTGGGGTTTCATACATTTTAGATGAAATTAAAAGCATCCTCTTGAAAAGCTGGTGTATGTGCAAGGGGTCACTTCCCAGGAGAAGTGGTATTTGAACCATTTCTGGAAGTTAAAGGGGGATCTCATCAGCTTCCCAGGACCTATGAAAGAAGGAAAGAGATGGGTGCATATGGTAAAGCCAAGAGAACCCCAAAACGTGTTTGGGAAAACCAAGTGCCAGTTGATATTACTAGAACCTGTAGAAGTTTCTAAACTTCAGGGAGTGGGTGGTATGTCAAAACTCAAAAACATTCATTTGAAAGAATCTATGCACACCTACCTTCACTGCTACCCTTAGTACAATAGTCAAGATATGAAAACAACCCAAATGCCCAGCTATAGACAGGAAGCTATGGTATATATACACAATGGAATACTATGCAGCTCTAACAAAGAACAAAAATCAAGATTAGATACATATTTAATGCTTAGAAGATTTCCAGAATATAAGAAGTCCTAGATATTGAGTGGCAATGCTGCTGCTGATGATAAGGGTGATGCAGGCAAAGCAGAAGTGGTGGGTCTCTGTGTTCATTCACGATTCCTAGGTACTTCAATATTTTCAAGAACGAAAATACTGAAAAATAAAGATGCCCAGACTCAGAATTGAAAAATAGAAATGTTTACTGGAAAGTAGAAAAGAAAGAAAAAGGAGCTCCCCAAGTGGAGAGGAGCTTAGTATCAGACTAAGTTAACTATTATATCTTAGTCTCCCTGTGAACCTAAGCTCTGGGGCAGGATTTCATGATAAACAATTGTTATCTCCCTATTTATCAGAAAAAGCCCAGGACTTGGCAGGGAGCTTCAAAAATGTAGGGTGGGCCAGCCAAAAGCAGTTCTGCTCACAACAGCTGGCAAGGGTAAACTGAGGCTTCCTTTCAATGATAATGATTATAACCACGTGAACATGATGGATGTTCTGTGATGTATGAGATAACCCTCAGGAGAGTTACAGGGATGGGAATCCCAACCTCATTGGAGCCTGTGGCTAGGGATGGAGGTGTCGGGGAGGAAGGGAGGTAAGGGGCAGACAGAGAGGAGAGAATTAGGGGCCACAGCAGAGACTTCTCCAATGTCCTTGTGTATTGGATTCCCCTCTGGCACTGCCAAGCCATCTGGGAGATGCTACCCTATTGATTGTACACCAGGGGAGTCTCCGAGAGAGAGAGAGAGAGAGAGAGAGAGAGAGAGAGAGAGAGAGAGAGAGAGAGAGAGAACTTTGGAGACACTGTTTTAGAGGCAAAGGACAATGCCCAAAGGGGCGCCTCTCCCCCACCCCCATCCCCACCCTCCTCCCCTGCATAATTTGTAATCCTTGCTCCTCTATTAAGAACAGTTCGAAAGCTTGCTTCTGGTCTGGTCCTTCTCCTAGCTAGGAGGTGACATTAATTGAGTTCCCTGCCACCATCTGTTTCACCCTTTGCACTGCTGCAGGGCACAATGACTTCCCAGAAAACTCCGAATTCCCTGAACCTGTGTTAAACTCCTTTATGTGAGACTTCCCTGCATTGTTTCCCAAGTTATCACTCTCTAACATTCCTCTCCCCTATATCTGGTCTGTGGAATTGGAAATAAAGGTTGTTGATTATTATCTGGTGCTTAATCTGCACCCACTTCCCCCACCCCCCACGCAATCAATCAGCCTAGGAGAGTTTATGGGCCCCAAACACACAGGGGAACCCCCCCCCACACACAGGGCTACTGCAGGGTGATAACTCAGATACTGTGGAAATTAAGATGCAGATAAATAGAGCATGCTCACTGGGGGAGGAGGGTGTTTCAAAAGATGCGGAAATGAATTGCATTCCTGTGAATAATTAAAATATCAACAGACAAAAAAGGTAATTAAGCTTTCATATATCCATATGGAGTGCTCTGTAGAACTTAAAAGGAATGGGGCCAATCTATAGTTATACATCCCTTCATAACAAGGATGGGGTGATTTTATTATTGCAAGAACAAATGGACTGTAAGTACACAAACCTCGGTGGGAAAGACAGCCACAAGCCTCCAATGAAGTGGGCCACCATCGGATAGAGATGGCCCATCCAACGTCACTTCACAACGCCTAACTGCCGATGTAAGAATTTGAAAAGTGCTCCCCATGATATTGTAGAGGAAGGAAAGGAAGCCTGTTGTCAAACAATAATCATGATAGTCTTCAAATGCACAGAAGTCTGCGTGTTTTCTGCTCTACATTTTTTTCTATTGGAGCATATGTTTGCAAGGACTAAGGATGAAATCTGCAAGTTCACAGAGTGAACGGATGTGCTACGAAGAATCTGGAGAGAGGAACGTGGCTGAGGGGGAGAAAGAGGACCACCGACATGCCCAGTGACTTTTTGGGTCACACCTAGCGATGCAAAGGGATTACTCCTGGCTCTGCACTCAGGAATTGCTCCTGGCGGTACTCAGGGACCATATGGAATGCTGGGAATCGAACCCGGGTGTTCCGTGTGCAAGGTAAACTCTCTACCTGCTCCAGCCCCTGCTTTTGACTTTTAGTTAGAAAAATGTCATGGTTGTTTATTTATTTTCCACACTTTTGGAGGGGGAGTATTTTTGTTTATGTTTTTAATATATATTTTTCTGGCCTTTTGGGTCATTCCTGGCCATGCTCAGGGGTTACTCCTGGCTCTGTACTCAGGAATTACTCCTGGCACTGCTTAGGGGACCCTCTGGGATGCTGGAGATCGAACCCGGGTCAGCTGCTTGCAGGCAAATGACCTCCCTCCTGCTCTGGTCTATCATGACTATTTATGTAAAGAAAAATCAATCCTGTTTTTAAGAAACATGATGGCCAGGAGGACCAGCTGGGATCTGAATCAGAGGGCATGGGACTGATCTGGGTTTGAGGTGACTGGTAGCAATACGAGATGGGAGTGATGAGGAAAATCGCACAGGGCATAGTTCAGAGTCAGAAATAGGGGTGAAGTAGAACTTTGAGAGAAGCTCTTGTCTGGGGACTGAGAAAGAGAAGCAGTCCAGGGCCGGAGAGATAGAACATTGGTTGAGACTCTTGCCTTGCATGTGGCCGGCCCTGGCTGCACATCACTGGCACTGCAAGGTCCCTGAGCATCCCGAGGGCCATTCCTCACTAAGCAGCAAGCAGGAACAGCCCCAGAGCATCACTGGGTGTGGCCAAAACCAACAGATCAAAATGACAGCGGTCCATTTGATACATGCACACATCGTGACACCAGGGCTCTGCAGACAGTGACCAACACAAACTCAACTGCTTGCAGATGGCATTCTCAGCCATAATATTGGCTGTGATAGATCAATCACTTCGCCAGTTAATTAATGACTTGGTCCAACAGGCTGCTTTGCCAGCTTTACAGAATGACTACAAAGAAAACCCTAAACAGTTGCTTTGATATTGAGTGGCTCTAGCTTTGATCTCATTTAATAAGAAATAGCTCCATGGAGACCAGAAGAATATTATTATTTTATTACTGTGTTGACTCTGATGCTCTAAACAGTTTACTACTGCTCTGGGAAGTGATTTTATACCATAAATAATAAAGAGCTGGGGAGAGTATTCCTATACTCTATTGGGGTATTTTCCTTGACTCCCATTTGATCTCTAGTGGGTCCCGAGCTTCACTGGGTGCAGCCCTGGAGGACCCTGAACCTCGAGATAGATTGTCCCTTGAGCATCATTTGCGGCCTCTCCCCTATCCCCACTCATTCTTGTAAAAGAAGGAAGGGAAGTACAAGGCCCAGGTCACTTGGACATACGCATTCTGATCAAAATGCATATATCACTTGCAAAATAGGATTTACAATATCTTGATCTTTTCAAGATTTGTAGACAGGCAGTCATTGTACACTGGTAAAGGGATGGGTGTTGGACTATTATATGACTGAAACCCAATCATAAACAACTTTTTAACTGTGTATTTCACTGATTCAATTAAAAAATAAACATTTATTTTAAAAATAAGCTAAAATAATAAGCATTAGTAATTAAGCCAGCAAGCTACCGAGAGTATTTTGCCCACACGGCAAAGCCTAGCAAGCTCCCCATGACATATTCGATATGCCAAACACAGTAACAAACAAGTCTTACAATGGAGATGTTATGGGCCCACTCGAGCAAATCGATGAACAATGGGAGGATAGTGCTACAGTAATGAACCCTACATTCAGAAGCAGTAGTACAGGAAGAAAGCTAACCAAATCCTAAGAACAATTTTAAGGACTTTGGGGAGATAAATTCAGGTGGTGCAGAGCTCCATTCAACGCTGTACCCACACACTTATATTGTATCTGCTTAAGGAAATCTGTCTGATTTCTCCTAGGGCGGAGTGGGGAGGGGGATATTAGCATTTAATGACAGTGAAAATGTCAGTAGGGGATGGTGTTGTGGAATGGGAGGGAAGCTGCTGAGTTGGTCCAAATGTAACGCTGGAGATCAGAAGAGGAAAGACCAACAGATTTGGGAAACAGGAAGCGCACTGGCAAGAACTTCAGTTGCATGTGACATGATAATTTTACAGACACATTTTAGAGAAAGAGAATGTTGGTTCACCAGCAGTTTCAATAATGAAAACCAGAGGGGGTGGTTTGTTTGTTCGTTTTGTTTTTGGGGGGAGGCTTCATATTTTGGGGTTTTTTTGAAGTTTAAAAGAAAATTCTTTTTTAATTATTTCCTTTTTATTGTTAGGCAACATGGTTAGAGTTGCATGCTATCAATGTGCAAGGTTACTCTTCCCCTGACCAGTGCCCAGCCACCGCCACCCTCTCTGTCCCTTGTCTACCTTGTCAAGTCCCCCCAACATCTTGTGTAATCGGGATTTTGTAATCGAAGGCTGAGGGTTTGTCACTTTCAATACTGTCTCTGCCCTGTTGGGTCTCTATGCCACAGATGAGTGAGATTACTTGGTTCTCTCTCATTTAATTAACATCATCCTCTCCTGTTCCTCTCACATTGTCCCTGTTGGTGGGAATGACTGCCATCTGGCTCAGCCTTTACAAAAGACAGTATGAGGATCCCTCAAAAATGCAAGAATGGAGCACCTGTAGGACCCAGTGATTCCATTTCTAGGCATCTACCTCACAAACAGGAAAACACGCACAGGAAAAGATACAGGCAGCCCCATGTTCATTGTAATACTTAGTAAACCCGATTTTGGACCTCTAAACAAAGTGCCTAAGGCCAGTGAGAAAGGGTTTTCATGCTTTCAATACTTGGCTAGAGAGCATTCATTTCCCAGACAATTCTGTGAAGTCACACATCTTCCTGTGTTGCAGACCCATCCGACACACAACTTGAAAATAACTTGCATACCCTGAGTGGCCCGATCCTCACTGCAAAATCTCTTCTCAGGGGGGCTGAGTCAAAATTCAGCCCTGACTAATCAGCCTACCTGACTTCCTCACTCCACCATTGTGTGTCTTTAGTCACAAAGAATTGTCTAAACAGCAGATGAGACAGCTCAAGACAGTGATTTCAGTACTTGATAATGGCCCGGGTACAAACAATCCCTGAATTCTAGAATTTATGAAAACAGGAGAAATTGTGAGAATAGAAAGTGTCACTGTCTCAAACTTTCCTTTATTTTAAGTTGTGGTACTGAAACTCGAGGCTGAGAGATACAATCAAGCATTATTTTCTTGTCTGAGTCTATAGTGATATTCCGGCTTCTCAAAATTATAGAATAACCCAGTCATAAAATGTAGTCTCTTTTCCACTTTCTTTACCTTTCTGCTCCTGGCTGTATTAGTCACACAACTGCATTTCTTTACCAGCAAAAGACAGTTGAGAAAATCCAATCAGTTGTTTCATAAACTTCTTGAAACTTAGTGCTTCTGAGCTATCTCACACCATCTCTCGTGTATGTGGATAAAATTTTTGCTCAAATGAACATTTTGCTTTTGTTTTATTTGGGACCACAACCAGTGATGCTCAGGAATTAAGCCTGGTTCTGTGCTCAGGGATCACTCTTGGAGATTGCTTAGCAGGACATATGAGGTGCTGGGGATATAACAGTGCCTGCCACATGTAAGACTTACTGGCTGTGCTATCTCTGTGGGTCTGTGATCAAATGCTTTGGAGAAGCAATACAAAGAGTCTTATAATGCTTGTTTAATATTTGTCCTGCTACCACGATATTATCTTTTCTGAGTTTCATTCATACTCACTCTCCCCATTTCAAAATTGAAAAAAAAATAGTTCAAAGAAGTTTCAATGACTTGCAAGAACTTGAAGAGTTGGAGCCTCCAGACCAAGTCACCTCCTAGTACCCAGGCCTGGACCACCCTTGCTCTCTCCATCCATCTCCTTCAAATGGACCAAAAGCGTTTCCTGCGGTGGGCATGTACTTGTCAAAAAATGAGAGGCAGGATATTTTTAGCCTTTGGGAGTTGCTTGGATATTTTTGGAGTTGTTTTTTGGAGAAAAAGGATCTACCCAGAGACAAGAACATATGTAAAATACTCTGTAAAACTGGACAAATATATCCTACAAAAAAAATGACTGTCAAACTCTATTTGGCCACTTTAATTAAAATGAGTATAAACATCCTAAAAGTCTAGGACATCAGATGCAAAAAGAAACAGAATCATCTAGGTGGGTAGTTCTCAACTGGGAGAATTGGATGATGGATGACTTTCAGGAGCTGTCCTGGAAACCAGTGGGTAAAGACCAGAAATGTTCTTCAACCTTCTACAAAGGGCAAATTAAAATTCCACAAAATGAATTACCCAACCCAAAATGCTAGTAACACCACACTGAGAATCTCAGCTATCAATCAGAAGTTCACAAATATTTTCTGGAAACACCGGGAATAGATATTTTAGGCTTTGCCAATTTTAGAAGAAGCAACCTATAGACAATGCATCCGTGGCTGGACATGACTCTGTATCAAGACCATTTTCTTCACGAAAAGAGGCAGCTTTCTGCATTTAGCCCACAAGACCTAGTTTCTACTCCTTGATCTTGAGATTTGTGGATCTCCTGTTTGTTTTCTAAAAACAATAAAATGTTTTATTCGAATGATATATTTGGTGAAGTTAAAGACGGAAAATAGAGTAACTTCTTTGGTTGAGGCCAGGATGCTTTCAAGGAGGTTCTGAGAGAATCTCCCATGGTCCTCTAGACAAGCCTACTTGGGGGAGTGTGGGACATTGTCAGCTCACCCAGTGCTTTTATTTCAGAATGAGTAAGATAGCTGTGATCAAAACTCTGGAGTAGGGGTCCTGCTGCCTCTAGGAGAAACTCTGGCTCCCAACCAGTGGGACCTCAGATGGAGATGTAGTTCAATGACAGAAGCTTTTAATTTGACTACAGCTATGACTACAGGTAAGTTCTTCAACTTTCTGTGACCCCCTTTACTCCATGACTCAGAAAGAAAATCTATCCCACACATCAACAGCCCCATTTTCACATAATTATTTGGATAATTAACTGAGATAAAAGAGGGCTTGGTTGGTTGGTTGGTTGGTTGGTTGGTTGGTTGGTTAATTGATTGGTTGGTTGGTTGGTTTTGAGGAACACCTGGCAGTGCTTAGGGCTTACTCCTGCCTCTGGGCTCAAGGATCACTCCTGCTGTGGTTCAAGGATATGTGGATTAAATCTGGGTCAGTTGGTGCAAGGCAAGAATCAAACTGTTCTATCACTCTGGGCCTTGAGAGAACAGATGGGACAGTCCTTTCCTGGTGCCTATGAATAGAA
Source organism: Sorex palustris (assembly GCA_028565675.1). Classification (NCBI taxonomy): domain Eukaryota; kingdom Metazoa; phylum Chordata; class Mammalia; order Eulipotyphla; family Soricidae; genus Sorex; species Sorex palustris. The sequence goes on along the minus strand of JAOXYA010485071.1, from coordinate 5,171 downwards.
CAATGCACAATAAATTACCATTCTTGTTATAAAAATGTAGCCTTCTTATCAATCAGTTGTGTCTTCTGATTTTTGAAGAAACAAGCCATTGGGATGTATTCCAGATCCAAAGACCTGGAAGCTTCCTGTAGGTGGAGAGATTTCTGAAGAAAGACCCCTTCTGAGAAGTCAGCATTGATATTTTAGTTTTATACAAACACTAAGCACAGGAGAAAAACAGATAAAGTTGTCTCTCTCTTTTTTCAAAGCTTCTTGGACATCAGGTGGATAAGAACATTGACAAGATTATCAGTTTTTCTCTCTGGAATGAAAACTGCTGTTTTCTTCTGCCCAGGGGAATTGAGATGGATCTAAAAAGCAAGGGAATGAGGTGTGGTGAAGTTGGGGATAGGTGGGGGGAAACTTTCTCAGCGATGGTGTATTTACTGCCGTGGGCAGAGGAAAACAATTTGTGAGAGACACTGATTGTTTTTCTCCAAACTCTGTCCCCTTTCTTTGCTCCTAGCCGAAGTCTAAAGAATGGCAGGCCATGTCCTGTGAGAGATTCTTTCACACTTGACTAAATATTTTACTCGGAGGGAGGGGGGCAACAACTCTGCCAATGACGGTCAGGAATGATTCTTCTTTAAGTTTAAACAGTGGCTAATCACAAGCTCATTTCTCAGTAGGTTGGAGGAAGTGGTGCCGGGGACACCGCCTGTAGAAATCTAGTGCCTTACCTACTGTACTATCTCTCCAGCTCCCTGGCTAAATCCCTGTCAGGTCAAGCTACCTGAGGCAGTTCCATTGCTTGCAACTAACTGAGAAACAAGCTTGTGATTTAGGCGCCTATCATAGACTTAAAAAATAATCCCCAGAAGCTCAGGCACCTACAAAACTATCACTTCCATACAGCCACTGTCAGTGTGCAGTTCCTGAAGAGCCCCTGAAACCTAAATCTGGGGGTTGTACAACCACCCACAAGTTCAGTATTGACTAGGGAAACTCAACAAGTCTCTACAGATCTTCTTACTACAAAAGGGACACAGATTGACATTTATCAAGGGAAGGATGTAAGAGATACCTCGCACCCAGCTCCCTGTTGTTCTCTCCCCTGGGGTACCTGCCATTCGTGTATTTTTCTCTCCTGTGGTAATACACCTGAAGGGTCACCAACCGGAAATTCTCACCTGAACCTTGACGTTCAGAGATTTTTGTTGGGATTGTGTCGCAATCCCAATTGTGTCGAAATCCCAATCCCAAAACACAAAAAACATGGCGGGGGTTTTGTTTCCAGTCTTCCAAAGGTAAATATGACACAGCATCATCCAAAGTTTCCCACTGTAAATCCCACAGTCTAGACTGGCTGGTATGGCCCAAAGACCCCTAGGTAAACAAAGAAACATGATTTATAATTTGGGAAAGACATCCCAAGGACTTAGAGGTTACCTCCCAGGAACTGGAGGCAAAACCAAATCTCCGAGCAAATTTAATCCTTTCCTGCACTGACTGACCTAGGAAATATACTGGAATTTTTATCTCCTGTCTTTAAAAGGGATGCACACAGGGATTACCTTTTTGCTCCACAAATTTGGCTATTGGAAAATGCAGATAGGAAACCTGGAACTGTGGCAACCACCATATAACCATAAGTTGACTACAAGTACCATGTTCTAACTGAGTCAATGGGACGTGAAGGAGGGAGTTTCTGGGTCAATTAAAATACAAAACTCAGTGGGATAAAGGTAGTAGAGTCACCCGTTGATTTCAACGGAATGAGTATATTTCTGCAATTTGCAACTTGGGCAGAGTGAAGAAGTCCCATACTAGGAGACATTTGGATTTAAAATTTAATTCTGTCTTGACTGTATAACCTTGAGCACTTCACCCAACTGTTCTGTTCCTCCATTGCCTCATCTAGAATATAAGCCAAATAAAAATTCACCCAATTGACAGTGCTTTGGGGAATTCTATGACACTCTTGCTTGAAAGGGACAGAAACCCAATTAAAATAGTTTAAGCAAGAGAGAGCAAAAGAAAATTCAATTTTTTTTCAGGGGAGACGTGTCACCTACGTGGATTCTTTCAAGGACATATAGAAATTTTGATCTGGAAGTTTACTTTGGATGCTAACGAGGTGCTCAGTCTACTTTTGGTTAGAAAATATCTCTCAAGATGAAATGCAGAGATGAGGAGTTAATTGGGTGATACAGCACGGAATATTGGGCGAAGGACTGGCATCCAAGCGAGCGGCTCTGCCAAACACACAGAGGAATGCTTAAGCATGTGTGTTCAAGCATATGCACACACATGCATTTGTATGAACTTGCATTGCTGCGCCTGGGTGCATTCATATATGTGTGTATGTACATTTCTGTGTGTTTGTATGCAGTTACATGCACCTGCACACCAACATGAGTGAACTTGTGTTCATTCGCATGCATTTGTGCATAGGAATTTCTACATACGTGACTTTGGTGTGTGGACATGCATGCACATGTGCGCTTACATGTTCTGGAGCCTGGGTAGGCATTTGTGTGTTGACGTACAGATATGTGTGCCTAAGTGCATTCATGAGTGAATATGTTTATTCATGTGAGAGTCTATGTGCTTGCAAGATGGGGTGAGCACCCGTGTGTGCTCGTGTGTTTGTGTGCATGTGAGTATTTGCACATTTACAACAGAGCCTGGTTGGGTTGGGGCAGGCTGGACAGGTGAGCAGGTAATTCCTTTTGGAAGGAAGCTTCTCCCCCAGCTGGGATGGTGTCTGGGGATTCCCCTTAAGAGGTGCCAAAACCCCTCCACCCACTCAAGTAGACTTTGAGCCAGTGCCAAACATAAAGGAACAAAAACTCAGCCCTCCTATTTGATGGCCCGGTGCTGGGCTTTCACTCTTCCTGGCCCTCCAGCAGCTAAGTGTTACCCGTTCCAGAGCCTGCGCTAGGGTTTCAGTCTTGCCGCTTTCCAGCTACAGAAGGTACACGGTGGCAACCAGTCAAAAACAGGTTTACAGAGAAAGAGCAAATTTCTCACTTTCTGCTCTACCTTCACAGCCTTCCATTAACCAAACAAGGCTAAAGTGGGTGTGCGAATACCTACACTTTTCTCTGTTCTTACTGCCATATGTCAACATACATAAAGACTCTTCCTAGTTTTTATAAAAATTGGATCACGCTAAGCTCCTCCTAGCCTACAACTTGTTTAAATTGATACCTACAGAGGTAATTAATTCCACTCAAAGATACATATTACCCCATAGAATGAACAAACCTCTCCATGAATTCAAACTTCTCTCTTCATGAACAGTATCAAATTTGCTTCTGCCTCTCTTGATCATCTCCAAAATATTGTAAAAAAATAAGCTAGCACATTCACATTTACACACTGGTACATTTCAATCCAGGGTTGAACTTGGTAAAGGAGTATTCATATGTATCATTTTAATTGATCTTCACAAATAAGGAATCACCCTGAAGATCCCATCTTTCATCCTTAGAAGGTCTTGAGCCTGGGAAGTGATAAATTCCCCCAAAAGGCAGTGCTGGCCTGAGTCTCTAGCCTAGCCTTGTGCCTAGGAAGTGGAGCAGAGAACCTAATCTAAAGTAAGTCACCTGGTTTATTTCCTGGGAGTGAGGACTCTCTGAGAAAATGCTCCTGAATTAGGTCAAGGTAATTCCCGGTCTTGTCTTTCTCCCAAATAAGCCATAAGCTCTTCCACTTCTACATCTTTCCTCCAGTATCTTCCTCTTCCTAGGTTGTCAATTCTCCTCCCAATCCATTTACTGACTCATGTCAAATGTCATTGCCATTCGGTCACGGTCACGGTCCTCCCGTTGTTCATTGATTTGCTCGAGCAGGCCCAGTAACGTCTCCATTGTGAGACTTGTTGTTACTGTGTTTGGCATATCGAATACGTCAGGGGTAGCTTGCCAGGATTTGCCGTGGGGGCAAGATACTCTCAGTAGCTTGCCGGGCTCTCCGAGAGGGGCGGAGGAATCGAACTCGGGTCGGCCATGTCGGCTGTGTGCAGGGCAAACACCTTACCACTGTGCTATCGCTCCAGCCCAACATCAGACCATCATTTAGAAATAAGGATAGATCTAGAAGGAAAGCTTCCAAGTTCCTGATGGAAGGCTCTATGTGGAGGTGCAGGAAGTGAGTGGGCCGCGGAGAAGCAAGGTTGGTGCAAAGAAACGTTTTCTGAAGCCAGGCTCTTAGTGCTTACTACCGCATGCTTAAATTATGCAGAAATGTGGCCCTGGAAATAAAACCTTGGTTTAAAAGCAAAGAAATAGGGTTGGAGAGAGTACAGTGGCCTGATTGTGGGGAACCCAGGTATGACCCCATATAACGGTCCCCTGTGTAGCAGGAGGACAGATCATGGAGCGAGTCAGGAGGAATCCCTGAGCACCACTGGGTGGGACCCAAAAATGAAACAAAAAACCCAAAAGGCAGCAAAGAATATTCTCAACCACTCGGGCAAGACAAGTCACTAAACTCTGAAAGTTTAAATCGCTAACACTGGACCTTTCTGCTGGGAACCGAACCCACTTTTAGTTTGCTCCTCCACAAGGGCTGGGGTCTGGCCTAGCTAGAGCCTGGGTGGGCGACTCTTCCAAGCCCGGTGCTCGGGAGGCACAGAATGTATGCACGATCAATCAGTCTCCCCCGCGGCAGCCACAGGACCTGTCCCGCACCATCCCAGCACAGACCCTGTCCCTGCACTAACTTCACAGACCCTGTCCCTTGCACTGTCCCAGCACAGACCCTGTCCCTGCACTAACTTCACAGACCCTGTCTCCTGAACTGTCCCAGCACGGACCCTGTCCCTGCACTGTCCCAGCACGGACCCTGTCCCTGCACTGTCCCAGCACATCCTCGCCCTTGCGTGGTTCGACCCCAGCTCCCGGGAGGCGCCTGCCTGGGGGGGGGGGGGCTGGGGGTACAGGTGGGGCAGCGGCCCAGCCCCCCGTTCCGGCCCGCACCGTCCTGCCGGCTGCCCCAGAGCCGGCCGCAGGTGCGCAGGAGCCGCCCCGGGTCCGAGCCCGGCGCTCGCAGCTTCCCTCCTTCCCCGGGGCTTCGGCCGCCCCGCGGCCTCCCCCGGGTCCCAGGCTGGCGGCTCCCGCCGCCCCGAGCCCCGCTGCCGCCGCGACGCCGCGCGAGGCCGCAAACGGCCGCCGGCCTCGCTCTCC
>JAOXYA010485058.1:0-15898 GCA_028565675.1 Sorex palustris | reverse complement strand
GTTACTCCTGGCTCTGCACTCAGGAATTACTCCTGGCGGTGCTCAGGGGACCATATGGGAGGCTGGGAATTGAACCCGGGTCGGCCGCGTGCAAAGCAAATGCCCTACTTGCTGTGCTATTGCTCCAGCCCAAACCAATATTTTTTTTATGAAAATGGCAAATATCCCTTACTCTCTGACTACCCCTGATGTCCTGAAAGCTGCCCCAGACACTCATAGGTAATTTTGGAGATACCACTTTATGTTAGGAACCTGTTTCTATTATTATATAACAGAAAGTTGTTTGTGCTTCATTTCATATTTAAGGTATGTGTTTTCACAACTTAAAATACAGTCTTGAGTCCACTTGCCGAGAGCCCCAATGAGGGCTTCCTACTGGCTTGTAGCTTCTCCTTGCATGTAGCTGATCCAGATTCAACCCCCAGCACCATATATGGTCCCCTGGGCCCCTCCAGGAGTGATCCCTGAGTGCAGAGCCCAGAGGAAGCTCTGAGCACTGCTGGGTGTTGAAGAAGAGGAGGAGGAGGAGAGGAGAGGAGGAGGAAGAAGAGGAGGAAGAGAAGGAAGTGATCATAGTGGAGGAGGAGAAGGAGGAGGAGGAGGAAGGAGAAGGAGGAGGAGAAAGAGGAGGTGATGTTGGTGGAGGAGAAGGAAGAGGAGGAGGAAGGAGGAGGAAGAGGAAAGAGGAGGAAGAGGAAGAGATGTTGGTAGAGGAGGAGGGAAAGGAGAAGGAAGAAGGTAGAAGAGGGGGAGGAGGAGGAGGGGGAGGAAGAGGAAGTCTGTCACTCAGCTTCACTGCAAAAAAATGAGAAGAAAGGAGGGGACAGAGGAGGGGAGTGGTGGAGGGCAGAGGGTGGCAGGGAGGGAAGAAGGGGGAGAGAGAGAAGTGGGCAGGGTGCGGAGAGGAGGAAGTAGATGACTGCAGGACTGCTATCCTGCACCCACCTGCACCCTATGGGCCCGTGGCTCCTCCTCATCCACTTCCTGATCCCGCCTGCCCTAGACGATGCCCGAGCCCGGCACCAGAGGAAGATCCGCAGCAAGACGCAGGCCCACCTCGATCGCTACGCCATGGAAGGGCTGCGCACGCTCTGCATTGCCAAGAGGGTGAGCTGGGGAGGCTGCACCCCCAGACAACCCCAGGGAATCCCCCAGCCCAGCACACCCCCAGAACACCCCAGGACTGCCCCAGCCTAGAGCAACCCCAATCCCCAGGCATCAACACCTCAGCCTTCAGGACACCCCCAGGGCACCTCCCAGGGCACCCAACCCCAGAGAACACCCGGTCCCCAGGACACTGCAGCCCTTAGGACATACCCCCAGGACCCCCATCCCCAGGCCCCCATCCTCAGGACCCCCACCCCCAGGACCACTCCCCAGAACCCTTCAGGCCCCTCTCCCCAGGCCCTCCCAACCCCAGCGCTTGCTGCTGGGCCCTGGGATCCCCACCCCACAGGTCCTGAGCAGAGCCGAGTACATGCACTGGCTAAAGCAGCACACAGAAGCCGAGGCGGCCATGGAGAACCGGGAGGAGCTGCTGTTCCAGTCTGCCAGCCGCCTGGAGACGCACCTGCACCTGCTGGGTGAGGTCGCGCCCCTGCCAGGTAGCCCCTCTATCCCCAGACCGCCTGCTTCCCCCACCAGCCTGCTGGCCCCCAGAAACAGAGGAGGGAGGAGCCCAGCTTCCCTCCATGTTGGGAAGCATCCCGAAGAAAGGGTGGTCACCTCCGAGCCCAGTCTGCATACCGGTCAGCATACCACAGTGGGTGAAACAGAACGGCACTTTGCCGTATGGTCTCAGTGGACGCTATGTTCACAGCTGGGCCAGAGTCTGTTCCCTGCATCCGTCTTGGAGAATTGAAGAATTGGGATAAGAGTAACTAGCACATGTGTGGGATTAGCCCTCCCCTCCCTCCCCCTCTCTCAGCTTCCTTCCCCTCCCCTGCACTGCCCACCCCTCCCCTCCTCTGCACTGCACTCCCATCTCTCCCCTGCACTGCCCACCGCTCCTCTCCCCTGCACTGTACTCCCATCCTCTCCCCTGCACTTCCTTCCCCTCCCCTCCCCTGTACTCCCCTCCCCTCCTCTGCACTGCTCTTCTCCCCTCTCCTGCTTTGTCCTCCTCCTGTCCCCCCTCCCTCTCTTACCTACTTCCCAAGTATTATTCAGGAGGTCCAGGAGGGGCCTGAGTGAGAGTACTGCAGGTAGGGCATTTGCGTTGCACACACTCAATCCCCAGCATCCCATAGGGTCAATCCTCTGAGCCCACCAGAGTGAGCCCTGAGCACAGCTGGGTGAGGACCCAAAACAACAGAGAATCTCCTGCAGGGATTCTTGGCCAACCACAGGGCCAGGGCGCAGTTATGCCCTGAGGAGGAGACAACCCAGGTCACCCTGTGGTACTCAGGGGTCCCCAAGGCTGCTCACATTAGTGTTTCCGGGTTTGTGTGGTCAGGGGCAAGCTGAGGCCGGCCACATGCAACACCTAGTGGCCTTCACCCTGGTCCTGAGTCTCTGGCCTGTTCTGCTCCTTTGAGTCATACCCAACACATCCAGTGCTCAGTGCTATTCCTGGCTCTGTGCTCAGGAGTGACTTCTAGCAGGGCTTGGGGGACCGGATGTGGTGCCAGGGGGTCAAACCAGGGTGGGCTGCATGCAATGCCAGCGTCTTACCTCCTGTGCTCTCTCCCTGGTCCTGAGAAATAATTTGTTTGTACTTGCAGGGGCAGGGAGTGTGTGAAGGGGTAGGCTGGGGCTGCACCCACAGTGCTTGCTAGTGCTTGTTCCTATCTCTGTGCTCAGGGGAAATAGGGAGGGCAGGGAGTGAACTAAGTCCCAGCTGCTACATCTGGAGGGCAAGCACATCCCGTCCAGCTCCTCCCACCATCCCATACTGCTGAGTCGAGAGCTGGTGAAAGCATGTGTGTGTGTGTGTGTGTGTGTCTGTCTGTCTGTCTGTCTGTCTATGTGTGTGCATGTGGGAGGGTATATGTGTCCGTGTGTGCATGTGGGCGTGTGTAAATTATGAGTGTATGTGTCTCTGTGTGCATGTGTATGTAATGTGTATGTGTATGTGTGTATGTGTCTGAGTGCATGTAATGGATATGTGTGTATCTGTGTGCATATGTGTGCATGTGTGTCTGTTTGCATGTGTATATGTATGAGAGTATAAGTGTGTGTGTACATGTGCATATGTGTCTGTGAGTGTGCATGTGTGTTTGTAATGTGCATGTGTGTCTCTCTGTGTCTATATGTGTGAGTTTATTTGTATGTGTGTTCATGTGTATACTTGTATGTGTGTGTGCATGTGTCTGTGTACATATATAGGTGTGTATGTTTGTGTGAGTATGCACACATGCATATGTAGTGTGTGCATGCGTGTGTGTATGTGTGTGAGTATGCATTCACATGGTATGCATGTGTATGTGTGTATATGTGTATGTGTGTGTTTGTATATATGTGTGTGCATGCATGTGTGTTTATGTGTGCATGCATGTGTGTATGTGTGTGCATGTGCATTATGTGTGTATATGTGCATGCATGTATGATTGTGTGTGAGTGTTATGTGTGTGCGTGCATGCTTGGCTGTATTGTATGTGCATGTCTGTATGTGTGTGTGGTGTATATGTGTGTACGTGTGTGTATGTGTGTGCATACGTGTCTGTATGCATGTGTGTCTGTGTGTATATGCATGTATGTGTGCTCATATGTGTATGCGTGCTGTTGCACACTGATTTCTTTCCAAGCCTGGCTTCCCCAGGAGGTCCCATTCTGCTAGCCCAGCTGGCTCTTGGCTCTAGCACATGTGTTTATGGTGATGCAAGAGGACTAAGTCCGACCCCATCTGGTTCCGGGGCATATATGGATGGGCCTCCTCCCCTCTCTCACCCATGTGCCCAGGTGCCACCGGAATTGAAGATCGCCTGCAGGATGGAGTTCCGGAAACCATCGCCAAGTTGCGCCAGGCAGGCCTGCAGATCTGGGTGCTGACGGGGGACAAGCAGGAAACGGCCATTAACATCGCATATGCCTGCAAGCTGCTCGACCAAGATGAGGAGATCCTCACGCTCAACGCCCAGTCACAGGTAGGTGGCCACCTGGCACCTGCTCTGCCTGAGGCACTGACCCTACTGACCACTTCTACCTTGGGGCAGCCCTCTCTTAGACAGACTTGTGCTGTGCTTGGGAACTTCTCTGTTTATTTATCTGTTCATTTGGGGCCACTGCCAGCACAGCTCAGGCCTGACTCCTGGCTCTACACTCAGGGATCACTCCTGGTGGGCCTTGAGGGATGCTCTGCTGTGTGGGGATCAAACCAGGCTCGTCCACATGCAAGGCAAGTGCCTTTCCCACTGTGCTAACTCTCAGGCTGGGGTCTTTCTTCTTGGTTGCAAGACCCTAGGGATGTCTTTGCGGGATTCCCTTTAGCACTAACTGTCTCACCCCACGTTCTCTGTGAGACCAGAGACATTCTCATGAGGTCACATGCACCTCAAGAGCACAGGTGCTGAGCACCCAGGACAGGGACTGGTCTGGCTGTCACCCGGCAGTCCTGATTGGGTCTGTCCCAGGCATTGGGAGAGGATCTGGTCACCAAACAGCACATGTGCTGAGGCAGCAATGGCTCAACTTTTACTTACTTGACTTGCCTTTCGGTGTTAACCCTAAGACATGTTGAATTTCTAAGCTAGTTTCCTCTCGGGGGTGTTGAGAGTTTAACCTCTCTCCTTTAGACACAATCCATTATGTGTCGAGTATTATATATGGGGTAAGGTTTATGTCCAACTTAGTTTTGGGAGGGGGTCACAGACAACAGTACTGGGGGACTACTCCTGTCTCTGCTTGGGGGTTACTCACAGAAGTGCTCAGAGGACCATGTGGTGCTGACCAAACCCAGACTGCAGGCCCTGTTAATTAATCGAGCACTATTTGTTCAAAGTATCAACACTAGAGTCCTTTACTGAAATTCAGTTGAGAGGCTGAAGAGATAGCACAGTGGGGAGGGCACTGGCCTTGCAGACATTGAACCCAGGTTTGATCCCCAGCATCCCATATGGTCCTCTGAGCACCACCAGAAACAATTCCTGAGTGTAGAGCCAGGAGTAAGCCCCGAACATCTCCAGATCTGGCCCCAAATCTATATATATAATCAGTTGAGTCTATGGCCATACATACCTGTTCTCATTTGAAGAAAATCAGTTGGTCATGCTTGTGTGGATCTATTTCAAAACTTCTCTTCTGACCTTGTTCATCTTTCTTCATGCAGACCCCACCATCTGGGTTCATTTTTCTCTTTGCCAGGTCTTGAAATTGGTTTCATTTCCAAGTGTTCAGTGATGCTCCACTTATCTTTCTGTTTGTGATTTCTTGTTTTATCCCATGGTGATCATGGGTTTGCTACTTCAGTGATTTCCATTCCTCTAAACATTTTGAAAACAAGTTTTGAATGGTCTGGGTAAGGTCAGTCTTGGTGATGGCTTAGAGGGATGTGAGAAGGACACACATTCATTGCCTTGTCTTGTAGGTTCATTGACTCCCCTTGTTAAATGCTGTGGTTCATTTCTTGCATGAAAGAACTCAGTCAGCCAACACATAGGCTGCCTCTAAATCATTAGGTATTTCTATAAATCAAGTTTTATTTAAACTCAGTATGCTTTGTCCACATCTCTGGCTATTTCTATAGACTAATGGCAATATGAAATGAGAAACTATAGGCCCTGCAAAGCCTAAACCTCCTGGCCCCACACAGAAAGTCCAGGGGTCCTGCCCAGTAGCCTTCCAACCCAACCCAATCCTGTCATCTATCTGTAGCACTGCATTAGAAATGAATTGGGATTTTGTGTACTTTGTAAAGGCCACATTTTATCCACTGTGGCAGTACTTTTCAGAAAAAAATTGAGAAATTTGTCCTTCCTATAAAGATGGGAGAGATGCAGCAAAAGAGTAACCTCCTGACAGTCTCTTTTCATTAGAAACTCGGATTGTTTATATTTCCTGTAATTAGTTATGGCTTTCGATTCAGGTCTGCTTTTGTATGTGGGTGTGTGGCTATGTTTTTTTTGTGGGGTTGTTTGTTGTTTTTCTTGGTTTTTCTTGTTTCGGGGGCCATACCTGGCAATGTTCAGTCCTGACTCTGCATTCAGGAATCTCCTGGCAGGGTTCGGGGGACCATATATAGTGCTGGGGATGGAACCTGGGTCTGCTACATGAAGGTAAGTGGCCTACCCACTGTACTATTCATACATCCCTGAGTTTTTAATAATCATTTTTTTTGTTCCACCATTCTCTTTTCTTCCCTCTATGTGGTACTTAAACTATAGTGTTTCACTCTCTTTTCTGTACTGTTGTTTGTTAGTTGGTTGGGGGGGGGGGGGGTTAAGACCTTTAGTGGTTCAGGATTGGAGCTTGCAGTGCTGATAATGGACCTCAGATTTCCTGTGCAGAGCCCGCCAGACCTTTTCCCCAGCAACTCTCTATGGTTTTTTTTTTTTTTTGGCAGTATGCCTTTTCTCGGGGTCTTCCTGACCTTTCTTTCTGGCTCTCACATCATGCCTGCCTCAGTCAGGACGGATCGAGGCCTCTGAGCTCGGCTTGGATTGGAAGTGAATGAAGAAGCCCCAAACTGCCTGTGACCCTCGATGGTCCCTCTTGTTTCAGGAGGCCTGCGTGGCCCTGCTGAATCAGTGTTTAAGCTACATGGAGTCCAGGGGCCCCGGCGTCGCCCCCACGAAGACCCCCAGCAACATAAGCGTGGCCTTCTCCTCCATGTGCCCGCCTGCCACACCCAGCCCCACCTTCAGCCATGGGCCCTGCCTGGTCATCGATGGCAGGAGTCTGGCCTATGCCCTGGAGAAAACACTGGAGGACAAATTCCTCTTCCTCGCCAAGCAGTGCCGATCAGTGCTCTGCTGCCGCTCAACCCCCTTGCAGAAGAGCATGGTGGTGAAGCTGGTCAGAAGCAGGCTCAAGGCCATGACCTTGGCCATAGGCAAGTATGCAGGCCCCAGCAGGCCTGGGGCTGCCCACCACCCCCTTCTGCTGCTCACAGCCTTCATTTCCTGCTCTTCCCAGACACCCTATAAAGGCAAGACACTCACTTGCTCTTCCCTCTATTCCTCCATTTATGGAAATTACACCCCACTCCATAAAGCAGCAGGCAAAACTAAAATAAAGCTTCAGCAGGCCAGAAAGAGAGCACAGTGGTTAAGGCCTTACAGATTCCATCTCCAGCACTTCCTAGGGTCGTCAAGCATCATCAGGAGTGACCTCTGAGCCCAGAGCCAGGAATAGCCCCTGAGCACCACTGGGGTCATTCCAAAAGACATAACAATAAAAACAAAATAAAGTTAAGCATTGAAAGCCACCAAGTGGTCACCACAGAAGCAGGACTATGAGAAGGACAGAGGAGATGGACAATGGAGATTATGATTATTTTTCTTTACCCTCATTCAGCCCTGGTGGGAGGGTCCCAGGACACTTTCTGGAGCTAGACTGAGTCTGGACATCTCTGTTCATGTGACCCTTCCTTCCCGTGCTGTTGTAGGAGACGGTGCCAATGATGTCAGCATGATCCAGATGGCAGATGTGGGTGTGGGCATCTCAGGCCAGGAAGGCATGCAGGTAAAAGACCCAAAGGGCTGTTTTGGTGAACAGGTGGCCCTCACTGCTTCTGTCACACTTTCCTGTGGGCCTTCCTTGCAAAGGCAAAGGTTTGGTGGCTTCGCCTGCACCTGGGAGGCCGTGTGTGCTACAGGGATGCTTGCCTGCATCTGCTCCCGAGTTTCCATGCAGCTGGTGGGTGAGAATGAGGCCAGGGCTTTCACTGCCTTCTTTATGGCTGTAACTGACAACACTTTCATATTGTTTTTTTTGTCCCTGAAAAACTGACGTAACAGCAGCACTGGGGAATACACTAAGCATGGGAGGCAGTCATCTTTGTTGCATGTGAAAATGTAGCTCTGCATTTCTCATGTTCACAGCCTGGGATTCAGACATTGCACAGAAGCACTAATTTAAAAATGTACTGCTTGACCAGAGAGATGGCTCAGAGGACTGGAAAGTTGCCTTTACATCTGGAAGACCCATGTTAGGTTCCTGGCACCGCAGGGTCCCCCATGCTCCTACAGGAGTGACCCCAAGCATTGCCAGATGTGGCCCCAAAACTAAATGGAAAGGAAAGTATTTATGTTAGAGGTGGCATTACAACTTCCAGCATTTGATGAACACTGAGTCGTGACTTTGCTGAACTTAGAGATTTTAGGAAACCACCTATGCCATTCTCTTTTTTTAAAAAATAAACTGGGGTGTTGGCCATGATTTCATCATTGGCACAATTTAAGGAGGTTGGAAAGACAGTGGGACTTTATCTGCCCACCCTAATGGTCACATATGTGCTCTACCCCTTACCAACATAATTTGAATAAGAAGTGAGTCCCCTGAAGTGATAGTCCCACCACTCATGTGTTGTTGAGCTTGGGTTTATTCAAAGGCAATGCTGTGGGAAGCTGCCAGAGGCCAGACCTGAACCACTCATTTCTCCTCTTCTTGTGCTGGAATAGGGCTGCCATTTTTCACCCCATACAGGGGGACAGTAGGTCAGCTCGATGGTACCACCAATAAGCGGAGCTCCTCTTCTTCCCAAGGCAGTGATGGCCAGTGACTTCGCGTTGCCAAGGTTCCGGTACCTCGAGAGACTCCTCATAGTTCACGGGCACTGGTGCTATACCCGTCTTGCCAACATGGTGCTGTACTTCTTCTACAAAAACACAGTAAGTTCTTGACCCTCAGCTTGAGAGTGTTGCCCTCAAAAGGCCAGGCCTGACATTCACTGAACCATTCCTTGCCTGTGTCCACTTGGCCCCCCTCCCCAGGCTACCGACCCTGGGTTAAATCCTCCTGGGCCTTGGTGAATTTCCCTCCGGGCCTGGCTACCAACCCTAATTCTCTAGTTTCACAAGTCCAGCTCATGGCTCAAGTTTGATTCCCAGTACCACATTGTTCCCTGAGCATTGCCAAGGAAGTCCTAGAGACCCTCACCACCACCAAGGTGCCCCTGGAATCCCCCAAAACTATAAGGCCTGAGCAACAACACCACCTCATGGAGGATGGAGCTGCCAGCCTGTTGGTCAAGAATTCTAAGCAGGAGTCGAAGCGATAGTACAGCATATAGGGCTTTGCCTTGCACTCGGCCCACCTGGGTTAGATTCCTGGAACCCTATATGGTCCCCGGAGAACCACCAGGAGTGATTTAAGTGGGGTCCCTCGGCCTATTAAGTATCACTTGGGGGTCTCTTCCTAAAATATATGTATATTTAAAACATGATTTTAATTTAAAAATAACAAAACTCCCAGGCTCACTGAACCACCACAAATATACTTCCTGTCCATGTTCTTGATTGTTATTTCTGGAGACATCTTTCACATCCCCACCTGCCCCCTCACTTGTCCATCATTCAAAATGTCTCCTAGCAAATGACTATGTATGTTCTCGCCTGGTTAGGTTGAGGCCAACATGAATTTCCACAAACTTCTGCTGGGCCTGGGTCCAGGGAAGCCATACTGGGCGTGCTGTCCCTGGCCTTCTCTGCCCCTCCCCTCAAGCCTGACTCCAAACACCCCACCTCAAAGGGTAAAAGGAGGCACAGAGTCCAGTTGGATGGGTTGCTTCTACCCCTCCCTGAATTCCTTAGTTCTGAGGTCTTGAGTGACTTACCTGCCTCATAGGACTGGGTTTCCTTTTTCTGAAAACACAACTTAGCACTCATGAAGAGATGGCGAGAATCATGCAGGTGAAATCATTCAGTGCTGCTGTTGCTGGCCAAGGCCAGATGGATCAGGCTTTGCCCATGCCTGTCTTTCATATCCTGAGGATGGATAGAGAAGAAGGAGAGAACCTGTTATTACTCCTCATCAAACCCTCATCCTCTCTTTAACAAATCATTAATCTGTCTGGAAAATTCACCATCACCCACTGTAAGACTTGTATCCATTTCTGGGCTAAGTTGGTCTTCCCTTTCCAAACAAGAACAGACAAGATAAATTTCCCTAGAAATGTTCAAGAAGGATTTAGGTCCTCCAGAAAAGAAGCAGTTCACCTCTGAATATTTCCTCCCCCTTTATCTCAACTCCCTCAGATCACCAAGAACTCCTTAGACCAAGCTCATGACCCAAATGTGGGCATGAATGTGGGCATGAGAGAGAGCAAAGGTCAATCTCAGACAGAAATAGGGCCTGAAGGGTGCATGTCTGGAGAGATTACAGCCACATCAGTGCTCATCTTTGGAAAAAAACCATTTTCCAGTCACTGAGTGGAAGCTCTGGGAGGTTAGGGGTCTGAGGTGTGGTCAGACAGGCAGTTGCTGGCTATTCTAGGATCTGGCTCAAGAACATACATGCTTCCATGTTCTACTTCTTAGGGGAGGCCCATGCCCTTTAGGGTGGGAGCCTTATAAAGTTGAACCACTTGGGCATCTCAGACCAGAACCAAGTTTGTATCCATGTCTTGGTCTTTAATTTCCTTCTCTCTGATGTAATAAGCATGTTCCTCCAGTCTGAGGAGTCAGCAAAGCCAATAACAGTCCTCCTGTGAATCCCAAATCTCGGGGCACTTTCTCAGCATTTCAGCCTGACAATGTCCCCACACACCAGTTCAGAACTACTGGTATGGCCATTCTTTGACAAGAGGATGGGAGTGCTGAGTGGCCTTAAAGCTTTGTGCCTCATTTCACAGCTAAAGAACATTAAATGTGTTGCTTCTACTCAACTTCTCATATGTAGGAAGGCATCTGTGCCACTAATAGGTGGTGATCCCTTCCCTGTCCACAGGGAGAGATCTGCCCAACTTCTCAGCCTCAGAGGAGACCCTCCATGGCATGATTGTTTGATGCCCAGAGTTTATTGGCCAGCAGGGAGCTCAACAGATAACAAGACTCATTTTGGACAACCCAACTGGTCTTGTCACAGCTTGTCAACCTGCCACATTTGTATTTTCTTCCTGTGGTGGAAGTCCATGGCCACTCAACTCTTGCTCATCTAAAAGAACGTGTAGCTAAAGAAGGAAGCAGGACCTGGGGTGTGTTCCTCACAGGTAGGTGGGGAATTGTCAAAGGTAGAGAAGGGTCTAAGAAGGAAGCCATGGAGAATGCCATGGTGTCCCAACTTAAAGGCAAATCATCCCAATATCCCCTCCCTCATGGCTCCAAAAGCACAAGTCAGAAAAGACATCTGCAGCCCTATGTTCATTGTAGCTCTATGCACAATAGCCAAAATCTGGAAACAACCTAAATGCCCAGGAATATATGAATGGATAAAGTGGGTACTGCCACACAGCGGGATACTACTTAGCCATCAGGAAAAATGAAGTCATGTGATTTTCTGATACGTGGATGCATTTGGAGATATCATGTTGAGTCTGAGGTGAAGGGACAAAGATAGTGGTCTCACTCATATGCGAGATAAGAAGACACGTAGTAGGGCCATAAACAATTCTCAAAAACAGCAGGAACAAAGAGCAGGAGAACTGGTCCTAGAAAGAACCTTGGCAACGTAGGGGGAGAGGGTACAGCCTAGGGAAGGGACCATCATGACAATGATAAAGGACAGTGGTCACTCTGAACAAGGACTGAATGCTGAAAGGAGATATAGTGGTATATATGATACCCTTTCAATAACAGTATTGCAAACCACATTGTCTACGAGAGAAAAAGGCAAAGGGAAAAAGTGTCTGCCAGGGAGGCATACTGGAAGGCAGGAGGGAAATGGTGTAGGGAAGTGGCAAATGGTGTTGAAACATTGGATACCTGAAGCCCAATCGTGAATAATTTTGTCATTCAAGGTGATTAAATATTTTAAATGAATAAAATAAAATAAAATCATTCTTGGCCCTCTCACAGCTGGCACCATCCAAGAACTGAGGAGTCAAACCTTTATTTGCTTTTCATGAATGATCTTCAGCAATTCTGGTTCAAGACTTCATCCCAGATAGAGTGGTTATGGCAGATCCCTTGTGTTAAGGGGAACCAGAGAGGAGAAACAAGAGATACAGGATGAGGATATCCTATGACAGGTCTGCAACCCACAGCATCAGCACCAGAGCAGAGGAGAGACAGATATAGATCAGGGTGAGACTGTCCTGTGATGATGGGTTCTGCACCTTGAAGCATCAGAACAAGAGCAGAGGAGAGATGGAGATGCCGGATGAGAGCTGTCTTATGACAGGCTCTGTACCCCATAGCATCAGTACAAGAGCAGAGGAGAGACAGATGTAGATGTGGGGTGAGACTGTCCTATGATGAACTCTGTGCCCTGCAGCTTCAGGACCAGAACAGAGGAGAGATGGAGATGCAGGGTGAGGCTGTCCTATGTTGGGCTCTGCACCCTGCAGTATCAGGAAAGCAGCCAGGCCTCCTCGTCCTCCCCTTGTTGCAGATGTTCGTGTGTCTCCTGTTTTGGTTCCAGTTCTTCTGCGGCTTCTCTGCATCCACCATGATCGACCAGTGGTACCTGATCTTCTTCAACCTGCTCTTCTCATCGCTGCCCCAGCTCGTGACTGGTGTGCTGGATAAGGATGTACCAGCACATGTGTTGCTCTCGCGGCCTCGGCTCTACAGGAGCGGGAAGAGCATCGAGGTGGGATCCCAACTCCTCGTCCTCTCAACCTCTACAATCCCCCCTCAGGATCCCTCCTTCCCTGCACACACACCCCAGAGACCGATGGTTCATATTTGTGACCTGGGGGGAGAAGTGAACAGAACCTGCTTGTGTGCAGTGAGTGACCGTGATGTCACGGTGAATGGCTGCATCCCAGTTCCAAGGAGATGCATGCATCCAGAGTAGGGACACCTGTGGAGGCACTAAACCCCACTGGGAAGATGCTGAGAGAGCAGGAAGGTTGTTCAAAGCTCCAGAACACGGGCTTCATTTTCCTATCACTGACTCAGAATTCCTCAGCTCTCTCGTGGGACCCTCACTGCTTGAGAACCCCCAAGTTAGCACATCTCCCCTGTCCTGTATGGAAGAAGCCCGGAGAATGCCTCTTCTCTCCCCCCGTAATTCCCGGTGCCCCTTTTGTGTCCCAGGAATACGGGCCCTGTACCTTCTGGTTGAACATGGCAGATGCGGCCTTCCAGAGCCTGGTTTGCTTTTTTATCCCTTACCTGGTAAGTTGGCCGCTGGCCTGGCCTGCCCTATGCATCCCCGGTGGGAACCTATTGTCCCAGGAGACTGCTGTCTTCCAGGTTTACTATGACTCAGATGCAGACGTCTTTACCTGGGGGACACCCATCACGGCCATTGCCCTCTTCACCTTCCTGCTTCACCTGGGCATCGAGACCAGGACCTGGGTAAGTGTCTACCCTGTACCTGCCCTGAACTCTCCTACTGAGTCTGCGTACAGGTGGAAGCAGGGGTCTAGCAATGCCAGCCTGGCCAGAGGACAAGACTGCTGGGGACTGGCCCAGCCCCACTGGAGCCTGGGACAGAGTGCTGGCCCCTCCATTCACTGTGGGCCTCATTAGCTCCTTCCTCCCTTCTCTCCACCCCTGCTCTCCCAAGGACCTCTCCTAGCACCTAGGATAAACCAAGAAGGTTGCTGGTTTTCAGCTTTCCGTGGGGACTAGAAGGGTCCCCACAGAACCCTTCTAGAAGGTACTGGGGCCACACATGTGACTCTGTGCTCAGGGATCACCCTTGCACTATCTTCCTGGCCTCTGTAAAACTTTTTATTTTGGGGATAGGGCAGTATTAAGGAGGCCCAGGAGCCACATGGGCGATTCTCAGTTGACCAGGCTGTCAGCACCCGGGGCCTGTGGTTGTGATGTGACCTGGGCCCCCACAGTGCCAGGGATCTCTGAGCCCAGCCCCCTGAGCAGTACTCAGGACCTCCAGGTATACCCAGAGATACTCAGGGGCCCAAACACAGTGCCAGGGATCGAACTGGGGTGTCTTTGTTCCATTCTCTCTCATCAGATGTGTTTCACTTTTAAGTGGGAATCAGACATAAATCAGACGTAAATCCCAAGTCCCTTCTCCCTGCCCCCAGACCTGGCTGAACTGGATCACGTGCATCTTCAGTGTCGTGTTGTTTTTCTCCGTGGCTCTCATCTACAACTCGTCCTGTCCCACCTGCTACCCCCCATCCAACCCTCACTGGACCATCCAGACGCTGATGGGTGACCCCCTCTTCTATCTGACTTGCCTCCTTGCTCCTGTTGCTGCTCTCTTGCCCAGGTGGGTATCCGAGACCTCGAACCGCCCCCCCCCAAGGCATAAGTAACCCCCCGCACCCTCAGAGTGTCAGAAAACACTCCCGCATCACACGCAGCTGACAATCTCCTGTCTGCTCTTTCCAGACTGTTCTTCAAAGCTCTGCAGGGCAGTCTGTTCCCCACCCCACTTCAGCTGGGCCGACAGCTGGCCAAGAAGTTCCCCCCGAAACTCCCCACCACTCAGGGACCCCTCACGCAAGAACCGAGAACCAGGCCATCGGAACCAAGCCTCGCGAGGCCCTCCTTCAGGGACCCCAGCCCAACACAGCCCCCACCGGCCCCCCAGCCCAAGTCTTCCTGCTCTCCAGAAGCCAGTGGGGAGCCCAGCGTGGTGGAGACGGGCGTGCCGGTGCAGGGCGACCCTCTGCCAGAGCAAGTTGGGCTCCCAGTCCCAGAGGTCCCCACCCCCAGGGAGGCAGAGCGCAGTGAGTGTGCGAGGCATGCTAAGACAAAGCCTCCTAGTACCAGCAGGGCAGCCCCACTATTCTCCATCTTCAACCTCCCCAGCTTGGGCTCCTTCAACTGGATTTCCTCGCTCTCCCTGGGCAGCGGGCTGGGCAGCACCCTCCAGATCTCGCAGAGTACTTTGCAGATGGACAAGCGGGACAGTGAGCTCCTGCCCAGCCCCCCGCAGCAGAGCCAGGATCTGCGGAACCTCCAGGGCCAGGATACCTACTACTTCTAGAAGCTTCTTCCAGGCACAGCAGCTGGCCAGCAGCAGCCCAAGCAACAGACTTTCCAATGGCCTTTTAGGGGGGGGGGGGAATCTATCTTAATGTATATCTATCCCATAGATGTTCATGTTATTTATGAGCCTTCTCCGCTCAGGGTGCTGTGCGAGGTGTGTTTGTTGGTCCTCAAGGAGCACGCAGGGAAGGAAAGGTACCGCAAGAGAAAGTTTATTTTTGCAAAGTTCTACATAGAGTATATGGATAAGAAAAGAAGGAAAAGAAAAAAAAAAGACTCAGAGATTTAACGTATAAAAAAAGTTGGAAGCTAAAGTAACACTTGAAGTGTGTCTAGATTTATTTTTTCATCTCATTTTATTAAAAAACGCAGTCTGACTGGTTTCCTCGACTCTGGCCTTTGCTTTCCTCATGCGTGCATGTCCAAGTGTGGGTGTGTGGGACACAGGGAGTCCCCAGTACCCTCCACCATTTTTTTCCCCTTCTTTTTCCTGGGAGGGCAGAGATGGGATTGCCCTCAGAGCAGGTGAGGCCTCAGGAGGCAGCCTGAGCTGCTTTCTGCTCAGGCAGCATTTTTTGAAGGTTGCTTGGTCAGAGAAGCACCCAGTCTAGGGTCCTGCCTGCTGCGCACCCAGCAAGCATTCAGAAGTCACCTACAGCAGTCGTTGGAGGGTGCTCCTACTCACCAGGGTTCCATAAAACTCCCCCATGGACTTCTGACAATGATCATTGAATACCGAGCTGGAAATAATTCTGGAGCACTATTGGGAGTGCCCCCAAGACTTCCCCAAATAAAAATAAATAAGAGAAATAGTCAGAAGTCAATATTGTGATGATCTACCTTCACGATCACAATCATCCTGTTGTTCATCGATTGCCTCGAGCAGGCACCAGTAACGTCTCCTTCGTCCTAGCCCTGTGATTTTAAAAAGTGCCATATTCAAGGCT
>JAOXYA010485006.1:0-10247 GCA_028565675.1 Sorex palustris | reverse complement strand
GGGGGGGGGGCGTAGGGTGGGGGGGGGAAGCTCTAAGAATAGATTTTTGCTGCAGGCCCAGAGAATAGGAAGCCAAAGGACAACAGTACTCCTGCAAGTACTTGTGGGTGCAGAGCTCAGGATTTACTTACTCTTTGCTATGTGCTCAGGGATCACACCTGCTAGAACTGGGAGGGCCTTTGTGGTGCCAGGGATCCAATCCTAGTCAGCTCATGCAAGAAAATGCCTTAATCCCACTTCTATTCCTCCAGCCTTGGTGTAAGTAATTAAAATAAATAAATAAATAAAAACTCCAAACTAATCCTTGAGCACTGGAGGAGTCAGAGGGAGCTATCAAGCTAGGCTGGGAATGAGACAGAAAAGAAGACAGGAAGGCAGAGAAGCTGGGAAGTCAATTGATCTCTCTTTGCCAGCAGAAGATTCCAGCCCCCAGACACGGCACCCTGGTGGAAGGGGAAATATCAATGCTAAATATGAACTCAGTGTTAAATACCGAGCTGAGAATTCCTGTGTGATGCAAAGATGGCAAAAGACTATTCCTAAAACACTGGCAGAAAAACATAGGCTCCATCTCAATTTTTATCCAAAGCAAAGAAATGTCATACCACTTGGGCAGTGTTGATAAGGTGGTGGGGGTGAAGCCAAGCTAAAACTGATTTTACCTTTATGACCAAATAGAATCATGTTTATTAACAATCAACTGGATGTCTAAAGGTAAAGGTAAAGGCCCTCCCGTTGATCATTAAGTTATAGATTTACATTTGGGGGGAGACTATTTTCCAACCAGATAAAATAGGCTTTATGCCCGGAATTCAATGAGGGAACCAGATAAGATATTACAGTCACAAGTTAAATGAGAAAATGGTCATGCAAAGAAAGACTGAATTAATAAAACACAGTCCCATGCTTGATATGGAACAAAGCAGACCATTGTCAGGCATTTGATCTCAAAATTAGCTGCTGAATGTAAACTCACAAATTGGTATCTGGGTTATGCAACTATGACAGAGGTACCAGAAATTGACAGTCAAAAATGTATACGCATATATAGAATGGAAGTGAAAGGATGAGTCATGGCCACATTAAACTAAAAGTGCAAATCATCATTCACAGTGGGCCACGAGAAGCTTGCTGATCTCAAGATGCACCAAGTAACACTGTGCAGTGTTTTCCCACTCATTTTTCATTTTCTGGAAGTTAAAATCAATGCCATAAAAGAGGAAACATAAATAAGAATAAAACTAATGAAAATGAAGGTCAAAATCATCATTATAAGAAGAGGAATGTGAGACTAAAGCCCTCAAGATTATTAACTAGATGGTGAGAAATAGTTTAGCCTGGCTGGATTCAATATTGGACAGACGGTGTGAAGATAATGATGACCAAACAGACCAATGATTTTCCTACATATGAGCAATGGCAGAAAGGTAATATAAACATGATTTCATTTCCAATAAGACAGCCCTATCCTTCAAAGTCAGTATCAGGAAGCAATGAACAAATATTTTTGTTTTGTTTTGTTTTTTAGGGTCACACCCAGAAATGCTCAGAGGTTACTCCTGGCTCTGCACTCAGGAATTACTTCTAGCAGTGCTTGGGGGACCATACGGGATGCTGAGAATCAAACCCGGGTCGGCCACATGCAAGGCAAATGCCCTACCCGCTGTGCTATGGCTCCAGCCCCTCAATGAGTAAATTTTGACAAAGAAAACGATGGAGCCCAAATTGTAGCATAAGTGAAGACACGAATGCAAGACTGCCATGGTCCTGAGGAAAGATTGTAGAGGGTGTTCTGCTCCAAGCAGCATTTCACAGGCAGAATTCCAGCATCTCCACTAACACCTGACAATATTTTTATGAATCTGGTAAAATATGTCTAAAGTCATATAGAAGAGTAAACCAGACCAGCTGAAGAGAATAAACTAGATAACGAGTTTCCCCCTCACACCAGTAATAATCCTGATGGATTGATTATCTAAATGACAAGGTGAAAATAGAAGTGTAATGTAAAAATCGCAATTTAAATGAAATGCATTAATTACATGGAGCACGATGCATGATTGACACCTTTCTTTTCTCAGGGTTTATGTGACCACGTGGCTACTCCACCATCATCTCTGGGAGCACACAATCAACAAATAAGAAATACAAAAAAAATGGCTTGATTGTCTGGCTGAGTGTGATGGTGGAAAGCAAACAAGGCGAGGAATAGGAACAGGAGGTGAGAGATGGACTCTCCTTGGAAAAGTGACAGGTGAATCCCCCCTCCAGAATCCCTGAGCATGAACATAGGACGATCTGAAACATGAGTATCTAGAGAGGAAGTATTGCACCCAAGTTAAGAGTATTCACCACAGCCAGAGAACAGAGGCAAAGTTGCTCTTTCTGAGCAGAAGGAAGCTGCACTTCCTGGAAGCAAGGAATTAGAGAGGAATGGGGTAGAAAAAGTTGGCAAAAGGGAGGAGATGGTCAAGAAGAGTCAAGTCTTGAACTGGCCAGGCCCCGCGCTCAGGTAAGAAAGGATACAAAGGAGGAGAGCGAGCAGGTCAGCTCACCTCCTTGTCAATACAAACATAAAGATGTTTCTGTATCAGCAAGTTAGAGTGGTCATGTTTACATTTGAAGCAAAGTCTTCACGTGTCAAAGGACCCTGCTGAGTAGTGGAAAAAATAAATACTCTGAGGACAGAGACTCTGAAGAGCTGGGATTTAAATAACAATTCATTCCCAAAGCCTTGAGGGATGATGTGAATAGATTATCTACTGCAGCCTCATGAAGATGCAGCCTAAAGTGAACACAGGTGTGTGGATTTATAAAAGGACATGATCCCTTTTGGGAAGCCGCTTATCAATATGTGCTCTTTTTACCTATATGTGAAGATCAATTGGAGAGAGTTGTTCAAATGAGGATTGGGAGTTAAGCCCACATGAATTCATATTGTGTGGGCTTTATTTTCTCTGAGAGTGTAAAGCTTTATCTGGGCACAAAACATGCTTGACTGAAACCACTGGATAAGGTGCCCTTTGGAAACAAGATGCCAGCTACACCAATAAGCAGACTAATTAGAATGGCTTGAAACAAGGTTTCAGGGACCACAGCAATAAGTACAGCAAGTTAGGCACTTGCTTGCAGGCAGCCAACCTGGGTTCAATCCCCTGTACCATATATGCTGCACAAAGCACAGCCAAGAATGATCCCTGAGCACAGATCAAGGAGTAAGCCCTGAGCATTGCTGCGTGAGCCCACCAAAAGAGACAGAAGGTTTAGTCTTACTGGCATATACTGCATTCTACCTTTGTCTGAGTCTGAGCATGGGAACTTGACAGAATTTGCCCCAGTACTGTCTGCAATGTTTCTCAGACAGGAAGGACATAGCTATATTATTCTGTGGACAAGGTCTCCACCCCAGACTCTCAGGTAAATTGTGAACTAAATCAAGCATGATTTTGTGAACCAATACATTAAGTTAGAGGGGGAAAGTTCAATGATTAAAAAATATTGAATGGCTAGGCAAGTGGGAGTCTGGTGTGACAGCCTGAGTGAAAATTATCCTGAACACCACTGTCCAGAAATCCCAAGCCAGAGGAAATAGTCAACAGGGATATGTGGTAAAGACTACACTATCAAGTATCCTCCGTGTGTGTGTAAGGAGAGATTTGATGCCAACAGGTGACCAGTTGGCTACGGAGAAGGACAGTCAGAGAGGGGGTTTGACACCACCTCTCACAGATATAGACAACTGCAGGCAGCTTCCATGAAAACAGGGAAGTTGTATGGGAACTGCACCCAGATCTGCAAGTCTCTCATGGATCCAAATTCTCCTGAGAGCCTCAGAGGTCTGGCTGCCCACAGAACATTTGACTAGAGCTCAAGTGTTTCTCTCTGATCCCCACTGTTGACTGTGATTACTGTCGTGGCTGCTACTGGTGACTCCCAGAGGTGTTCGGGGCTGTTCCCTCTATGGCTTTGGGGGACCAGGGGTTAAACCCAGGGCTCTCTTGTATAAAGCATGCACTCTAGCCCTCTCATCCAGCTCTTCCTCTCATTTAATTAAAATTGAAAGTTCAAGGTCTGTTGCATTATAACATTTATCTACATTGCAACTGTATATCACTAAAAACCCACCTCTGGCCAGAGTCCATCAGGGTCCCTCTTGCAGCCACTAACCAGTGTCACAGTTCACAGGTGTGTCTGGGTTTCACTGGGATCATTTCATTTCTCTAGAGGCTGTATGAGTGAAATCATCTAATGCCAGGCCCTGCTGGAGTGGGTGTGTGCACCCTGTTCCTACCTCGAGGTCAATCTAAGTGGCTTTATTCATGGTCTTATTCACCTGGGCTCAAACTGAAGGTGCTCAAGCCAGGGCTGGCCCAAGTTTCCAGTTCAAGGGGCTGTAAGTGTCCTAAAAATAAAAACAGCTCATGCTTTACAATGACCTTTGATGGCTCAAGAAGGCGATCCATCTCCAGCCTCTGTGTGCACCATCAACTCCTCCGGTCGAGCCATCAGAGGTTCAGATTGATGACTTCCCAGAATAAGAACAGATGACGTACAAATCGACGTCACGGACAGCTCATCCCCAGCCAAAGATCTTCAGCTACCCTTGGTCAAGTAAAAGCTCTCATTGATCGTGTTTGGAGACTGGCTCCGGGCAGAATGAGGAGCCCAGCAAAGCTCCGCGGTGGCCGGACTGTTCCAGTGTGGGTTGAGGCTGTGTGAGCTGCCGGGGACTGGGAAGATGGGAGGGGAGAAAAATCCCACCACCAGGTCTTGGAGATAGAGCCCAACCAACAGCTCAGAGCACCGGTTAGGAGAGCAATCTCTGTCAGGGTGGATTCCACACACAAGAAGGCAGTGGGCACCACAACTTCTGCATGCCCACCAAGGGGGCATTTAACCCACTCACGTCCTCCACTTCATAAGGCACCCTTCAAACTCACACATGTTTACCAAAGGGGTCAATCTAGCACTGGGTGTACGCACACTGGTCCCTGTCACCAACTGAAGGGAGCTCGAGGCTACGAGAAGGATGGAAAGGAAGCCCTGATGTGGAGTCCCCCTGGATTTTTATCAGAGGATAGAGAGTTTTAATGAGCTTGTGTGTGTGTGTGCGTGTATCATGGGAGCTCTGTATAAGTAGTCCCACAGTTTGTAACGTACATTTGCTATGTGACTGCATGAAGTCAATGAAATTAGCGGCATTTTGAAACACTAGTCTTCTTTTCGTCCAGAAATACAAATTACTTCCAATTGCAGTTTGAATTAATCTCCATAGCTATGTGTGGTTTTTAAATCTCCAGGCAGACATTTCGAGATGAGCCAATTTCCAAAGCAAGCCAGATGGCCGGGCAGTGCTGCTGGGGGCTTGCAGAAGGCGCTGGTCTGTTGGTGAAGATTTTCTCTGTGACAGTTTGTCCAGGTTCACAGAGAAATGAAGAATTGGATCAGAAATAGGAGGTTCTAAATATAGATTCAAGGAGTATATTGAGAACACACTTGAATAAAAATAGCATCTCATTCAGGCATCCACTGACTGAAGAGTTGTTTGAGATGCATAAGAAATGTAAATCTGACAAGAGCGATCTCTCAGTAATGGTACAGTTTACTATGAAAGTTCTGCCATAAGTTATTGTTATATTATTGAACCCTGAGATATACATCCACAAGCAGAATTTGCTGAAGAGATGAGTTTTCATTCTTTTTTCTTTCTGTCTTACCTGCTTTATGTTGTTAAATCTAACATTTTGACATGGGGGTTGGGGTTGATTACAGCTCTTTCATTCATTCTAGAACATTCTGTCTGCTGTGATCTGAAATGCTGTGCAGCGCTCCCCTCCCTCCCCCAGTTCATTTTTGAAGCCAATCCCTCAATAGTTGATGGTATCAGAGGGAGGGAGGGAAGGAGGGAGGAAGGGAGGGAGGGAGGGAGGGAGAGAGGGATTCTCAGGAGTGGGAGC
Source organism: Sorex palustris (assembly GCA_028565675.1). NCBI lineage: Eukaryota > Metazoa > Chordata > Mammalia > Eulipotyphla > Soricidae > Sorex > Sorex palustris. The sequence goes on along the minus strand of JAOXYA010485006.1, from coordinate 4,290 downwards.
AGTGGTTCCCTCAGAGCCCCGCGGTATTTCACGTGAAGAGCAGATAGACACTAGAGTGGAGCCACTGGCCCCTGGTCATGCATGTCCACACCCCTGATCTGTAGAAATAAATGTTGTTGTTGAGAAATCCCCAAATTGGTAAGACTTTGCGACAGCAACCAGGGAAAACTAAGGCATCAGCCTCACAGAGCCAGAACGTCTAAGAGAGACACCTACAAACCTTACCTCTGCTAAGAAAGAAAAGAATGCCAAGGAGAGAAAAGAGAAAGAAAGAGAGAATTGAAATAGCAGTTTAGTTTAAGACAAGGCTTTGCTTGATTTTTATGGAGGCTTACTCCTTTCTGTTCTCTACCAACTGCATAGACATGCACAGACACAAGTATACACACACACACACACACACACACACACACACGCACGCACGCATGCACACATATTTCTATATTTCTTGGATACCTTATTTTATTATTTTAGGTGTTGGGACCACACTTGGAGGTTCTCAGGGATTCCTCCTGGCTCTGCACTCAGAAATCATTCCTGGTGGTGCTCAGGGGACATATATGGTGTTGGTGATGGAATTTTGGTTGGCCAGTACAAGGCAAGCACCGTACCCACTGAACTATCACTCCAGCCCAGTTTCATTATCTTCAAATAAAGGACACAGTGGCTTATTTTATGCTCACAAGACTTCTAGATAATATTTTCTACTAATCTAGAGTCTCCAGAAGTTTTCAACCACCTCTTTTGTTTCCAGGCAGAAATGTTAACTCCCCAAACCATGCTGAGGGTAGACCAGTCAACTTCCATTTACCAAAACACCAGGCTCTGCTCACTTTTCCTGCTTCCCTGTCACAAACAAAAGGGTCTCATTTTTGCTAAAATTCCAACATTCTTCCTCTCTACTGCTATTTTGAGAAAATGCTCTGTATTTTTTACGTGTCAAACATTTCCTTCTTTGTGTTGAACCAATAAAAGGCACAGCGATCTGGAGGCGGGGGCTGAAGCTGGAGACAATGAGCACCCTCCCTTTTTGAGATCAATCTTTTCTCTGGCCATGAATTTGTGAGCCAAGCCTAGAAGACACTTTGAAAGTCAGCAAGAAGACACACCCAACACATACGAAATTAGTCTCAAGTAAAACAGAAAGCAGTACGAGAAAAAGATTTCCCAGGGTACCATTTGGGGGAGGGTCACACTGATAAGGATTTCCCTCACCCCCGCAGCCCCGGAGCCTTCTGGAAAGCCAATGGGCTCCCCAAGGTAACCAGGCCACCTTGAAAGCTGCAGAGAACAGCCATATTTTCTGAAACGAGTGATTTCCTGAGGAGATCTGGTGAGGGACAATGCTCACCCAGAGGCCTGGCATCTCCTCAGCCAAGGAATATTGTAAATATTCACGTGTAAAGCTCCATGGAGACCAGAACCTGCATCAGCATCACAGGCACCATGCGCTGCTCTGGGAATCCATCCTGGAGAAATCAGCATGCTGAGATTTTGCAGCCCAATTCCATAAAATCAGTCTGAGGGGGGCTGTGTTCCCCTGCACAGGTGACGATTCATAGGAAACACAATACCCCAAATCTTACATCCAGGAGAATCTCCCCCCACCCCTGCAGAACTGAGTGGTTCTTGGGATGTCTCCTAGTTAACTGGCAGACACAGCCTCCCCGATGATAATCATCTCAGTTGGGAAATGCACCCCAATGCACCCCAAAGCCCCAAAGCATGCACCCGGTCAAACCAGACACAAACGGACACAGACCTGAGTCCATATAACACGGTCCCATCTGGATGAAGGCGGATCATGCGGTTTTTCACAGTCACTCCATGCACGAATGACTTCTTGTCATTTAAGAAATAGGTGTCGGGCACCCAGAGCTGGTCAGCCACACGATTGTCGAGCGTGAGGTTGAGAGGGATGCCAGAATAGGCTAGCCTCTTATCTCTCCAGTACTGTTGGAAATACATGGTCAAGGTGTAATCCTGCAGGGAGAAGGAAGAGAGTATTAGTTCATGCTCAGTCCCAGAAATGCTTCCTGGTCAGAATCAGAGAAAGGAATATCATGGTCCCACAGGGCGTCAAGCGGGTGCTGCTGGTTTGTAAATGCAAACACCTGGTTTGCTGTGCAGATGCCAAACGACACCTTCTGGGTTCTGCTTAGGTAAGAACCCAGACCAGACACATCGGCTTTTAAGAGCTAATAGCCTCCAAGTGCTGGAGAGATCATGGGAATTCAGGAGCAAGCCTGCATGTAACTGAGTCTGCTTCAACCCTTGGCACTGCATGGTTCCCCTGAGAAATGCTCTGGAGTCCCCTGAAAAAAAACAGAGGAAGGTGGAAGGAAACTAAAAGTCCTCGTAAAAGCAAGTGGAACTTCAGTGCATCCTTACCTGCCACCAGGTATGCAAACCACCCATGACAGACAAGCCAACCGACAAACTCTCTGTCATGGAAAATGTTAGTCTCCCTGGGGTCCTCCATGAAAATCTGGGGGAACAGCTTACACCTGAGATGCTGGATTCCCTCCAGCTCACCACACCCATTTTCACACTAACACAGCCATAATCTCACCCCGTGATTAAAGAAATGGAAAGAAATGGACCTCATGGGAAAACCAGGAATGGGTAGAGGCCTGGGCACCCATGAGCTCAGCAACCAAAGAAGCCCATGTTTAAGTAGATGACCTCCCCCCCCCCACCACCCAATATACACACACTCTGTGTTCATTTTAAAGTCGATGTGACATTTAGAATATTTATATCAAGCTATTTAAAATTTTATATTCCCATTTTATCAAACATTTATTCACATCTAGATGATACTGCCTACATCTATGCGCTTATTCGTATATAAGCAGAGCAGCACGAGGGAAAGAAACGAGAATAGACAAGTCAGGCAGCACATGGTTCCTATTTATTTAGTTAACTATTTTAAACTATTTTTGACTTTTTCATTTTTATTCTTTTGGTTTATGGGTTGGAGCGATAGCACAGTGGGTAGGGCGTTTGCCTTGCACGCAGCTGACCCAGATTCGATTCCTCCACCCCTCTCTGAGAGCCCAGCAAGCTACTGAGAGTATCTCGCCCACACGGCAAAGCCTGGCAAGCTACCCGTGATGTATTTGATATGCCAAACACAGTAACAGAAGTCTCACAATGGAGACGTTACTGGGCCTGCTCAGGCAATTCGATGAACAACAGGAGGACAGTGCTACAGTGTTATCTGACCATCAATTACTAAAAAAATAAATTTGGTTGGAGGCCAGCTACCAGCAGTGCCTAGCGGCTACTCTTGGCTCTTTGCTCTGGGGATACTCCCAACAATGAGTGGGGGGGACATGAACTTTGACCCAGCAACTCTGGTTTTGCCACAAGTAAAGAAAATTCCATAAACCCTCTACTATCCCATAACTTTTCAAAGAGAATATTTGTATTAATCTCTTATCTCAAATTTTCTACTTTTGAGGTCTCTCTGGTTGAAAGTGAATATAGAAGATCATGACAATTCAGTTTTAATATTTATTTTTGCCCATTTCATCTTCCCTAAGACAAATCATATATACCATCATCTCTGAAAAACATAAACTCAATGACTCTCAAGGAAATTAAAATTTGTACCCAACTCAGCAAGACATTTCAAAGGATAACATATCATAGCACAGGGGATTCATTTCAGATTTAAAAATGGATTAGCATATGTAATTCAGAAACTATAATGTTTAGTATAATGCGTATTCAAAGTCAATCATTCTAGCTTAAAGGCAATGTCATAATATGTTGAATTGAGCGAATTAAAAATAATACATGGTTGGAGCTGGAGTGATAGGGTATCTCTTCCTTGCTCACAGCGACCCAGGTTTGATCCCTGGCATCTCATATGGGCCCCTGAGCACTGCTAGGATTAATTCCTGAGTGCAGAGCCAGGAGAAACCCCTGCGTATCATCTGGTGTGACCATAAAAAAAAAGACAGAAATATAATAAATGTATGTCAGCCAATCATGAGCTTTTTAAAAGAAGTATGCAGTAGGGATTTGCATGCCCTATATTTGCTGGAGCAATAGCACAGCGGGTAGGGCATTTGCCTTGCATGCAGCCAACATTGCCGACCCGAGTTCGATTCCTCCACCCCTCTCAGAGAGCCCGGCAAGCTACCGAGAGTATCTTGCCCTCACGGCAGAGCCTGGCAAGGTACCCATGATGTATTCGATATGCCAAACACAGTAACAACAAGTCTCATGATAGAGACGTTACTGGGCCCACTCGAGCAAATCGATGAACAACAGGAGGAC
>JAOXYA010485003.1:0-15905 GCA_028565675.1 Sorex palustris | reverse complement strand
CTCCAATGGAGACGTTACTGGGCCCGCTCGAGCAAATCGACGATCAACGGGAGGGCTTTTACCTTTACCTTTACCTAATATAAATCAGTGGTTAATATAATATAAATGAATATAAATCAGAAATGTGGGTGAGGGGCAAAGGGCCAGTACAGAGCACAGGCATTTCTCTCATACCCAAGGATCCAGCACCTCATATGGGCCCCCCAAGCACCCCTGGGAGTGATCCCTGAGCACAGAGCCAGGAGTAAACCCTGAGCACCACTGGGTATGACCCCAAACCAAAAACGTATGGACCAGGATTCTTAATAATTTTTTTTTTTTTTTTTTTGCTTTTTGGGTCACACCTGGTGATGCACAGGGGTCATTCCTGGTTCTGCATTCAGGAATTACTCCTGGTGATGCTCAGGGGACCATATGGGATGCTGTGAATCGAACCTGGGTCGGCCGGGTGAAAGGCAAACGCCCTACCCACTGTGCTATCGCTCCAGCCCCTCTTAATAATTTTTCAGTTATGAAAGGACCAAAATGTTTAAGAACAGTTAAATAGAGAATTTTGATTTTTTAACGTAAGTTTTGTTGTCTTAATATGTATTTTGTTGTTGTTGTTGTTGTTGTTGTTGTAGTTTCTGGGCCACTCCTGGGAGTGATCAGGGCTTATTCCTGGCTCTGCACTCAGGAGTTACTCCTGGCAGGGCTTGGGGGACCCTATGAGGAGCTGAGGATTGAATGCCAGGCAAACACCCTCCCGGCTGTACTATCTCCTTGGCTTATCATTGTCTTAACTCTTCAAAATATTATAAGTGAAACAGTATTTCCTTGTGTTTAATGCCTATCTGCAGCATTATGAATATCCCCACATATATAGCATTTAACATTTTTTTAATGTGAAATTTAGTGCAACGCTTCCTTCGCTTATAGATTTAACTTGGTCTTTCTTGAACTGATGTATTACTTGTAGGTTAAAACTATTTCTACATTATGTTTTAATACCTCTGTATTAAAACAGAGGTATTAAAACATAGAGTGTTTTAATTTCTTAGAGTAGAGAAATTAATGGACGTATTTAATATCCCTGTAGGAAAAGATAGATCGATTTATTAGGGGGTTTGGGCTCTGTGCGGGGTTACTGCCAATGTTGGGTGACTATACAGTGCAGCACTGGGGAGAGCTGGGTCAGCCCATGTAAGACCCTGGTACTGCCTGAGCCCTGAGCTGGCTCTCCTGCAGTGATCAGAACGCTTACTGGCCTGTGCTAAGGGATCGCTCCTGGCAGTGCTGGGAGAACATTTGTGGTGTTGAGGATTGAACTGGGGGTCAACTGCGTAAGGGAAACGCCGGAAGCCCTGGATCATCTCTCCATCCCCAGGTGTCCAGGTCTGGGTTCTGTTTGATGACCAAGGCACCTCCTTATGTGGGTGTTTCTATGATGAGCTCTTATGGCCTTACAGAAAAAGAGAAGAATGTAAGATATAAGTGAATTGGCACCTGTGATGATGCATAATTTTCACTCTGACAATAACGAATCTCTTAATTTTAAACTTCTTGATAAGAAGACTCTCTCAGTGCCAAGATTTACATCTTTGTTCACAATATTCCCGAAACGTCTCCTGTCACTGGGGCTTTGCCATTTGAACATACCCAAGCACAGTTTTTGTTTCGTGGTTTTGATTTTTGGGCCCGCCTGCAGCAGTGCTCAGGGGCTGTTTCTGGCTCTGTGCTCGGGGGTGGAGCCCGGACGTGCTTTGTTGCCAGGGATGGGATCGGAAGCAGCCGCGTGCAAGACAACACACTCTCTGGTTCCTGTGCACACGTTTTATTTAGTTACTTGCTTAATTTTATTTTCCGCATTGTGGTTTATATAAATAAAACTGCCACTGGCCAGGTTTTGTGCCTGAAACCTTCCAGCACCGCCCCTCCTGGTTTCCACTTCCGTCCAGCACACGCCTCATGTCCTTCTCTGCGTCCCGCCCCACGTCATTTTAAAATTCCAAATAATGTGTGCACAGTGATAGCAACTTTTTTTAAATGTAGGAGTACTGCTATTTATTCAGCCCCTGATTAGCTGATTGAATTGGGTATGAAGTCCACAGCGACAGCAACTTTGAATTTCTTAGAGCTCAGAACTGGTTGTGCTTATTGGCAGGGTAGCTAGCAGAACAGCAAGTCCACTTTCATTTATTTATTTTTATTTTATTTTATTTTGCTTTTTGGGTCACACCCGGCAGTGCACAAGGGTCACTCCTGGCTCTGCACTCAGGAATGACTCCTGGTGGGACTCAGTTGACCCTATGGGATGCTGGGAATCGAACCTGGGTTGGCCGTGTGCAAGGCAAACGCCCTCCCCGCTGTGCTATCTCTCCAGCCCCAGAACAGCAAATCTACTTTTAAAGTGCCATAATAGTGAAGCATGTTGGGAGGGCTTTATTGGTGCCACAAGTGGTTCTTCATGCCATTGGCCACCTCTGTGTACGTCCAGCTGTTGTGTCACTGGACAGCGGTATCTGAGCTCCTTTGCCTTGGGGTCACCTCTCTTTCTAAGGAAACAGTTTTGTTTTCAGTTTTAGAATCCTGACAAGTTACAGGGAAAAGACAGACCATTTGTATGTGAGATATTACACATCTGCTTCTATTTACTTTTAAATCTAAGGCCCTTTCCTTTCAAGGAATTGTTTGGTTTGAATTTTATTCATTTTAGGTTTATGTCGTAGATCCACTTAAGTTTTGACTAGTCCATTCATCTCCACAAACTTTGTGACTTTAATACTTGACCTTCAGTTATGGTCATTCAGCTAAAGTCAATATAGAGATTTTATTTTTCTTGTGGCCACATGCAGCTGTGCTCAGGGCTTATTCCTCGAGGTGTTCAGGGAATCTTATGTGAGTTGGGGATTAAAACGGGGTTGGCTGTGTGCAGGGCAAGAGCCTGACCCACTGCACTGTCTCTCTGGTGTCTGGAATCTTATTCCTTTTTCTTTCCTAAAAAACAAAACAAAACAAAACAAAACAAAACAAAACAAAACAAAACGGGGTTATACCCAGCAGTGTGCAGGGATTTCTCCTGCACTCAGGGATCACTCCTGGCCGGCTAGGGGGGCCATTTGGGGTCCTGGGGGTTGAACTCAGGTTGGCCACATGCCAGGCAGGTGCCATCCCACTGTGCTATTGCTCTCAGACATCTTATTTCTAACAGAGCAGCACAGATTCTTTAGGTCTTCATTTACTTGGAATACATTCTCTCATTATCATTTAATTAAATTCCACTGCAACAATAAAAAACGAGTCTGTTCTTGACAAAAAAAAAGTACAGGGAGGCTTATCTTGGCATAGACAAATCAGAAAAGTCATAATTTAATTTTTCTGATTTAACTCAAGGTATTAAATTATAAATTGACAAGTCCAAACCACAATATTAATGCTTGCAAATACCCTTTAAAAATAAGCAGACACATACATTTTCTCAGTTCTTGTCCCTTCTGGGAGGTAACCTGTAAAATCATGCCCCCTGTGCGGTGCTATTTTGGGTGACCAGTATGCATCCACGCCCGGGCTGCCCCCTCATGGACAGGACGGCCCCAGACAGTCAGAGCCTCACGTGTCTGTGGCCGTGGCCCGCAGAGCCTGGCTTTTATGGGAATGTCAGATCAGCTGCAGTTTCTGAACACTGACCGTCATGGTCCAGCAGGTCCCCTGGCATGGGCCAGGAACAGCCTAGGGCCAGCTGCTCACGGGCTCCAGGGACAGGCCACTGGAGCCAGCACGGTCACAGTCCACTGGCCTGACATTAGTATGCACCCGTAGCTAATGGTTGTTGAATTTGTTTTATTCCAGGCTCTATGGCAAGCAAGAAGGCCATTTAATCTCATTTAATCCTCCCCATTATCCAGTAAGAAATAAGTCGTGTTATTACCTCCGATTGTTAGATAACCAGAATAATGCTCAGTCGAATTCAGTAATTTTCAGGATTCTACAATTTCAGCTGATGCTGGGATGCAAGCCCAGACCTGCAGACTCTCGCCTCTCAGCCAGGTAACACACAGGGTGGCCTTGACGGGGGCAGAGGACTCGCCTTGCATGTGGCCGACACAGGTTAGGTACCATGGCCCTGTCTGTGGCCCCCAAGCTCTTCACCCGCGACTGGAGCACAGACTCACTCACGTGAGTGAGTCCCAGCACTGCCGGGTTTGGCCCAGAGTGTGCTCTGAACCGCCAGTGCTGAAGCTTCTGCCGAATGTGGTTTTAAATTTACAAGCGTTTAATAATGAACAAAGCAAGGCAGTGTGCTCTGGGCTTTGTTTTGATAAGTCACTTTATTTATCTGGCTTCAGAGTTTCTCCTATTTGAGCACAAACAGAGGAGCAGGCCAATGAGGTCGTGGGTTTGAAGGAGCGGTACGCTGCAGCCGATTGTTAAATGCTGGGCATTCACGGCAGGGTGTCGTTCTGGGAGCTGGAGCCTGACCCCCAAGGTAACATTTGCACTTTGGAGCGGCAGTCACTCTCACTCGGGCCCAGCACACGCTCTCCCTGCCCCGCTGTAGCCCAGCCCCCAAGTTGAAGATCGTTCCTTCGAGTTGAAGACAGTCACGTTTTCGTGTGATAATAATATTTGGGGCCACCCATGAAGTTTTCTTGGTGAGTCACGGATCTTTCCCAGGGTATTTGTTCATTTAAGTCAATTTGCAGCTTTCCAACATGTTGAGTTTGTGCTGCCACCTAGGTTCAGGTTTGGGAAATACAGTAACCTGTCTATCGGGTCCCTTCACTGGGCCAGGGTGCTGTGGCCTGAATAGAGAATCGAGAAGAGAGTAGGGAACAGAGGACAGAGACGAGGATAGAGAATAAACGGAGAATAGAATTGAGAATAGAGAATAGGGACCCACAGTGGGGAGGGCGTTTGCCTCGCATGTGGCTGACCCGGGTTCGATTCCTGGCATCCCATATGGTTCCCTGAGCACCGCCAGGAGTAATTCCTGAGTGCATGAGCCAGGAGGAACCCCTGAACACCACCAGGTGTGACCGAAAAGGTGAAAAAAAAGGGAGAAAGAAAGAAAAAAAGAAAGAGGAGGTAGGACTGAAAGGAGTCAGCGCTGATGCAGCCCTGACCAATCTGGTGGTATCCCTGTCTCGGGCTATCTCTGCCCACCGCACCGAGGAAGAGACTCAGGTTTTCCCTGGGCCCCGGGTGGTCCTGGAGGGCTCGTTGTCCAACTCCTGCTCTTTGCGGAAGTCTGCTCCATTCCATGCCGTGCAATCGGGAAGAGAGGGGCAGGGGTGGGGTTGGTGGGGCACTGTAGGGGCAAGTACAGATGCTTCCTTCTGCGAGTTCCTACAAGGATGTTTCTCCTCTGCGCAGGGTGATTCCAGGGTTGCCAGGGACCCCGAGATGATCCGTGAGCCTCTCCTCTGTGCTAAGCTCATGGATTATCGTGATGGTATTTGCAGGTAGTTCTAGGTGGAACCTGCCAACAAGACTATAGAAAGAGGGAGAAGACAGACAGTCTCTTCGCAGGAGCAGGAGACCCCCAAGTTCAAACCACAGACCCCCCCCTTACAACTGACTGTCCAGAACAAACCAAATATCACCCCAGCGTTGGCTCTGGCCATTGGGGACCTACCAACGATGATTAACTTCCCCGGCACAGCAGGAGGATGGCAGACATCGGACAAGCCCAGAATCTTCTAAGAGAGAACGAGGCTGGGCTTAGGGCAGCCCATTGCTCCCTGAGTGCTGACCCCAGCAGACGTCAGCAGGTCCCTCTGGTAGAAGGGTCAAAGTGGTAGAGGCCACAACTCAGGGAAAACAAATTCACTCGCCTTGGTTCTGCTCACGTCCTGGTATTTTGGAAGAATTTACATCTCCCCAAATCAGTTTTATCCTATTGTCACAAATGAAATATCTGAATTCCTATTCTGACCTCCAAGGTCATGGGTTCAAGCATGGGTTATTGATTTTTCTCCCGTCTCCCATGCCCTGGGAGGGAATTCAGTGACCAAGAGTCAGCCTCCATGACCCCGCATCTCAGCAAAGGTTCTGAGAGCACTCTGGCCTCGTCACTCCCATGGTTTCTCCAGGCCACACTGAACGTGGGCGTCCAGGCAAACTGACCCCAGCGATGGTCTTGTGTTAATTCTAAGGATTCATTCCGGTGTCAGCATAAACTTCTTTCTAGGATAGTTTACTGTAGGGTGTTCCATTTTTTCCCCCAAAGCAAATGCCACCCCTGTCCAGAGGGGGAGAGTCCTGTGCATAATTCCCAAAAGACAGCCACGGGGCAGGTGGGCTGTCGTCGGCTGTCTGGTCTACACAGTCCCACTGTAGTTGCTCGGTGAAAGTCCTCATGGATTCACACAATTTGCTTAAATTTTTGAGCCGCAGTTTTATCGCTCATCAGGTGGAAACAACCTACCTGCACACACATGTACAGTTTAGAGAAATGATGGTCCACGTGTGGAGAGCAGCGCAGACCATGGGAACAGGGCATGCAAGCTTCTCTTCTCACTTGGTCCTTTGTCCCCTGGGAAGTTTGTGTCCTGGTGACGTCAAGTGGAACTGGACAGGAAGGGCCATCTGGAAGGAAGGACTGAGTCATGCCTGGTACTGTTACTATAGGAGCCACACGTGAACATATAAGTAACATATAACATGCAGAGATGTATGAAGAGGAGCAAACCCATTCATCAGCCTGGGTGAAGGTTGGGATTTCAGGGTACTTCGTAGAGTTGTTTGCTCCTTTGCTTGTTCCTCTTTAGTCTGACCGACAGGACGGTCTCCTCCCATCTCCCTTGAAATAGGCAACATGCTGTTTCTGTGTCCCTGGGATGCGGCATGTCGTCCCCAAGTGAGTCAGTGACTGACAACACTGGGTCAGGGCCTGGTGATCTGATGTGCTCTGACAGACGGGGTCTGGGGTTCAGAGAAATACCCCAGGCCAGGCCCCGGGTCCAAGATCTCTTGGCAACCCTCCTGCCTCCCTTTTCTCTCTCCACCACCTTTCTTCTGCTTTTTAAAGTGTTTTTATGTTTCATCAAATGTACTCACTTCTAAGTGCGCATTAAACACTTTTCAGTGAGCATGATGTCATCGTCCAGCGTGGGGACATCCGTCCTCCTTTTCCTTCCCCAGTCCGGCTGGTGCTCACCCCTGCTGTTGCCCTCCCTTCTCTCGCGGGCGCTGCTGTCTGTGCCTGTATCTTTGCTGTACGGTCCCTAAAGGCAGCGTGTTCTCTACGTCAGCACAGCACCGCGGCTGGAATTTCCCTGATGTCACACACGCCTCAGGCCTTGGTTCCTCCCCTCTGCAGGCAGCTCTGCTCTACGGACACGACCCGTATGATTGTTCCATTCACCCACTGTGTTGGGGGCCATCCCCAGTCCTCACGGGGGCCGCTTCCGGCAGTGCTTGGGACCACAAAGTGGTGGAGCTCGCTGTGATGTGACCCCCGATCCGCCTCCCGACTGAAGGTTGGTGTGGCTTCTGGGCTGCTGCTGACCCTTCTCAGAACTGTCCTGTCACGGCCCCAGGGACTGGCTGATGGGGATGATGTCCTTGCCTGGTAGGACAACGCTGATGGCTCCAGGCAGGGCAGGGCCCACGTAGGACACCCCCTCCCTGCCGCTTCCTTCCTGCCCCAGAGCTCCGATCTTCTGCAAGTCACTCAGAACCGGCTCTTTTAGAGGACAGCCCTTGAAAGCAGCCACTTGCTGCCTTTTAAATCTTTCTAAAAAAAATTCTTAAAAAAAAACTGAATCACCATGACTTATACAGTTACAAAGCTGTTCATGGTTGGGTTTCAGTCATACAGTGTTCCAACACCCGTCCCTCCACCAGGGCACATTCCCCACCACCAACGCCCCAGTTTCCCTCCCCACCCCCCCTCCCCTTCTGCCATATCCCTATGGGAGACACTTTGCTTCTTTCACTTTATTTCCTTTCAGGCATTATGGTTTGTAATGCAGATTCTGAGAGATTATCATGTTTGTTCCCTTACCCACTTTCAGCATGCACTTCTGATCCAAAGCGATCATTTTACAGCCTTTTCAATCTTATTGGCACGCCCACAGCCGTCTTAGTAACTAGCTGCTTCCTCTGCAGGAACGAAAGAGCATGTCCTTGAACCCTGAAGCCAAGCTGAGGTCCCAGCTCTGAGATATGCCTCTGTTATCTTAGCATCTGCCAAGAGAGGGCAGTGGCACGCTGGCTAGACTAGCAGCCGTGGGCTGAGAGTACAGGAGGATTTAATCATCGCAGAAATACCCAGTATTAAATTTGCAAAATAATTTTTTTTATGACTCTTCCTGTCTCCCCCAGTGACCTGTTGACTTTGGAGAAATAAGCCTAAATTAGTGGCTCTGAGAACCGCTGAGTCCCAGGGGACCCCCTGTTTCCCTGTCTTCACCTCTGCACAGCTGTCATCGCTAACCAGCACCTGCCGTCATTGAAACCCTCGCATCACACCTGTCCCGAGAGTGGCCACTCCCCCCCCCCCTGCCGCCAGCATCCCAGGGCCCGCCTCTGCGCCCCAGGTCTGTAGATACCTTTCCTGGGACACTTCGAGCACAGCCAGTGGTTTGCTTTGGAGGAAATGTTTCTGTGGCTGCGGAGGTGAGCATGGAACGTGGAACAGGAGGAGGTGACCACAACAGAGCACCACAGTCCCCTGCCTGGCCTTCCTGCCTGGCCTCACCAGTGAAGGGCGCTGGGTTCTTAGGGCTCAAAGGCCATCACAAACCCCCACCTGGGCGGGCACTAGCCCAGGTACCAGCAGCTTCACAGGCCCTGCGCTCAGGTGGCACCCAAGACCCCCTTGTTCTGCTGGGTGTGAGGGCTGCCTGCGGCCACCAGGGTTTCCAGGTGCCCATGGGCTCAGGCTGAGGTGAGGGGACGCTCCGTGAGGAAGAGGAAAAGTCCGTCCCGAGCCCCCGGGTTGATGTGTGTGCTGCAGAAGGCACTTCAGGAGGGGAAGAGAGTGAGGCAGCGCCGTTTTATTTTGGAGAAGAGAGGCGAGAGGAGAGCCGTGTCAGGGACTGGGGCCGGGCCTGGGCTGGCCAGCGCAGTCTCCCCATCACAGAGCCGGCCTCGGGGTTGGAGCCTCGGTGCGGGCGAGTCCCGTGTGTGGGGTGGACGCAGGGCAAGGCTGCTGGACTGTACTTGGAGTCTGCTCAGGGTCTGTTCCTGCCACTCCTCTCCTGAGCGGCTCAGCCCTGGGCTAGCCTGGCTCCCCGTCCGGTGACGCAGCTTCTTCTCGCCTCATGTCTTAGGGTTGGGGCTTCTTGGAAGTCATCGCCATCGCCTGGCAACTTACTACAGATCCATGATGTTCTGGGAATATTTGAACAAACTGTATGTGTGTGTGTTTGTGTGTGTGTGTATAAGAGAGAGAAAGAGATAGAGACAGAGAGAGACAGAGACAGAGAGACAGAGACAGGGAGAGACAGAGAGTTACAACAGACAGAGAGACAGAGAGCGACAGAGAAAAAGAGAGAGAGACAGAGACAGAGACAGAGACAGAAAGACTGAAATTTTGTGTGAGTGAGATTTTGTGTGTGTATAAGAAAGAGAGACAGAGACAGAGGGACAGAGAGATTTTGTGTGTGTGTGTATAAGAGAGACAGAAAGAGAGAGACAGAAAGAGAGAGATTTTGTATGTGTGAGAGAGATTTTGTGTGTGTGTGTGAGAGAGACAGAGACAGAGAGAGACAGAGACAGTGAGACAGAAAGATTTTGTGTGTGTGTGTGTGTGAGAGAGATTTTTTTGTGTGTATAAGAGCAAGAGCGAGGGAGAAAGTGAGAGAGAGAGTGTGAGTGTGAGTGTGTGTGTGTGTGTGTGTGTGTGTGTGTGTGTGTGTAGTCAAGGAAGCCTTGTGCCAAGGAGAACCTGGACCAAGATTTGTCCGAATATGTTTTTCTGTTTCCCTTGTTCCCTGTGTTCCTTCTAGAACAGGTTATTTCTGGCTGTCTGCGGAGTGAGACCCTCAGGCCTGAGCTTGGAAGGGGCTTAGCAGCAGGAATCAGGCTAGAATATTTTTAGTGACTTCAGGTTTGACGTCTGCTTAATAAAACTAAAATCTTCGGAAATTAAACAGAGAAGAAAGCAGAGTAGCCACGGACTTCGGGACCCAGAAAGCTGACAAAGTGCTGAGTTCCCTGAGTTTTCGCTCTGCCATAAATAACGAAGATCCTGGAAAGGCCAACAACTGGGGAAGCACCAACAGGTGCAGAGGGAAAAAGAGAAAATAAAAAGTTAGGACAGGGGTGTGTCTCAAGTGGTAGAGCTCGTGGTTCACGGGTATGAAGCCCTAAGTATAAACCTCAGAACTGTGTGCGGCCCAAGTGACCTCTGGTCACCCACGTCTCTAGCCAAGACACCAAGAAAGGGTCAAGTGAACAATGTACAAACCCACAAACCGCCTGCATAATAAACCAGAATCCTACTGTCTGAACACCAATGAAAAATAAATAAATAAATAAATAAATAAACAATGCCCCCCACCCCACTTCACCCTACTCTACTGTCACAGCAGCAAAGACACCAAGGATGTAGACCCCAACAGGAATAAAGAAGAAGGCAGATCAACAGCCAATTAATTCAGCGTCAGAGGAGTAACTCGGCTAGGCAAGAGCACAGGACAGTGGCATCATCAAGAGATCGCCAAGACTGGATAGTCACCCCCACCCGTATCCTTAATAAAGGGTCACTTACTCCCACTCTCCCAGGGATGGAATCAGATGAGATTTCTTTTTACACTGCAGAGGTAAACATGTCTGCAGATGGCGTGGGGCAGCTGAAAGTCCTCCCCACCCAAACAGTGTGGGGCAGTCAACGGAGGGGCTTTCCTAAGGTTCTAGATCTGAAACTGTAGCCATGGTAAAGTTCCAGAGTTCAGGCTTTATCCATGAGAAAGTTCTAGATCTGAGGCCATGTCCAGAGCCTAATGACCCTGGGGCAGCAATCCTCACTCATTAAGGTCTCTGAATGAAAGTTCTCAGGCTTAAGGCAGGTACACAGCGCCCAGAACCAACCAGCCCCCTCCCATCCCACCCCCTCCAAATGCAAAGGTACTCAAAAAGTTGCTCATATTTATATGTGTTTACTATATTGCAGCCAAGGAGAGAGATAGCTGGAAGAGTCTGAAGCACATGCTTTGCTTGCAGGAGGCCTGGGTTCCACTCCCACTATTACATGGCTCCTTGAGCACTGCCAGGAAGGAGCCCGGAGCACCATGCAGGAAGTTGCCCCCGAACACCACAAGTGTGGTCCCCTAACAGAAAAACGAAACCAAAGAATGTGTTTACCATATCATAAATTAAAAAATAAAGAAACTTTTTTTAATTTTCTAGAGGTCATAGAAAAATTTCTTTTCCTGCAAAGAATGGTGCTCTGGACCTGCAGGACCAGGAACCACCAGAGCTACCCCGCAGCCTGGAGGAGCCCAGGGCTACACCTAGCAGGGCAAGCAACCAAACCTCCGTACAGTCTCCCTGGCCCCTGGAGAAACTTGGTTCAACAAAAAACCGCACAAGTCATCAAAGAAGGAACATCACAGCCTAATAGCTTGTGAAAATCTCCACGGCACACTCAGAAGTGAGTGCAGTGGAAAGGGGAAATAACTTTTTATGAAAAGTTTTATCGTTTAGGTCCTTTGAAAGGCTCTCCTAGATCTACAACCGCATAGCAGACTGAAGAACAGGACACAATGCCATGAACTGTGAGTCACAGCCAGCAAGCAATGCAGTTAGACCAGCAAAAAAGCCAAGGCAAAGGGGCCTGAGGCTGATCTGTTTCCTGGAAATAGAGCCAGAGGTAAGCCCTGAGCTCAGCTAGGTGTGGTCCCAAAATAAAAGCTATACAAACAAAAGAAGCCAACAATAAAAGGCTTGCATCTTCTTAATGTTGAAAGTGGGGTCCAGGGATCAGCAAACAACATTTACAACTCCTGAGAGACTTGGCCCCACAACTAAACCTAGTGAGTCAGAATCTTTATCCTAATAAGATTTCTGGTGATTCACAAGCATGCTAATGTGAAAAGAATTATTTTGCATTAAACAACTTGTATTTTATCTTTTCCTTAAGGCAATGAAGAACCTAATTTATCAAGATAATCAAATACTACTTAATAGGTATACTATCATTTCGCATATGGACACTTAACAAACAGGACAAATGCCTTAGGCAACTATTATCATTAGCCACAATTGTGTAACATTCAATATATATTTTTACAAATGACATTTATTTTGATTATAAAAATCAGACCGAGAAAATTAAACATATTACTCAAGGGCCTGAACAACAAGCTCAATGTACATTAATTTCAGCTTTCTGCTCATGTAAACGCACTAGAAGAGGATTCTGCAGTTATTTTCCCAAACACCTCGTACATTCTCTCGCCCATCCTCCGCCCTCATCTCAATTACTGAGCGATAATGTGTCTACCATAGAAGGGCAAAGAGAAAGCATTAAAAAATTCTTGTTGTGCCCAACATAAAATGCCCTCTTGGAATGTAAGCATTATTTTTATTAACACTTAATACATTATCATGCAGTTAGCCGACAATCAAACACCAGCAAATTTTAGTGTTTTATCCTTAAAAGATGGTCATTTTTCAAGCGAAACTGTTGGAAGATGCAAAGGTAAATGCGCTAAGCTTTTAACAATGAATGTGAGACTCTACTACACTACATGACAAAGACGATTTTTATTTGCTGGATTTGCAGTGTGCTGTTTGGTTGCCATCGTAACCTGCCTTTAATAGATACTAAAGTTGTAGCCACTTTATGATTAATGAGAATACATTTTTTTCAATACCTATGACTCATTTTTTTAATACCTGTTAGATACAGGCTAATACAGCTTAAAGAGACATAAAATTAGAAACATGCTTCTAAATCTTCTGGAATACACACCAAAGGGAAAATAGCTCCTGGGGTATGAAATTCCTGAGCTCCCTATCCCCTAAAGCTCCTTAGAGTTTATAGTATGTTTTATTTAGAATTTTTAAAGAATCACTGTCACTGTCCTCCTGTTGTTCATCGATTTGCTCGAGCGGGCCCCGCAACGTCTTATTGTAACCGTGTTTGTGCTACATCGGATACGTCACAGGTAGCTTGCCAGGCTTTGCCATGCGGGCCAGATACTTTCGGTAGCTTGCCGGGCTCTCTGAGAGGGGCAGAGGAATTGAACCTGGGACAGCCGGGTCGGCTGTGTGCAAGGCAAATGTCCTACCCACTATGCTATCGCTCCAGCCCTTTTAAAAAATCAGAATTGAAAAAGTGTTATCGTTAGTTTCTCAGAAGATGCAAACTCCACTGCCTGGACAGAGTCTGACCCCCAGCCTCACATAGGGGCACAGCCCCAGATCCAAGACCCCTGAGCAAGACTTCAAGGAGTGCATCACCCCTGCACCACCCACAGAAGGAGGCAGACGCAAACTTTAGGCAGACATACCCGGATTATAGCTTACAAATTAAACCATTAGCTCGAGGGGCCAGGAAATAACATAGCAGTTAGGACACTTGGGTCTGCTTCCCAGCACCCCAGGGTCCCCTAAACATGGCAGGTGCAGCCCAGAGGGGCAGGGGTGCCACAGCCGCAGTGAAAACAGCAGTGGCAGGTCTCTGTGTCCGCACGTGATTCCCAGGTTCTTGCATTCTTGAAAATACTGAAGAATGAAAATGCTCAGACTCAAGAGTTGGAAAGTAGAAAAGTTTATTGGCAAGTACAAGAGAAAAGAAAAGGAACTCCCCAAGTGGAGAGGAGCTGAGTATAGGACTAAGGAAAGGTAAGGGAGTTTCGTGCAGGCCATTTTAAGGGCTCCTGGCATCCCTTATCAGTCGGCAAGTGTTTACAGAAGATGCCAGAAAATTACACCAATGTCTTAGCTGGACCTAAATCTTTCCGGGCATTTTTTTACCCCTTATCTCAGTCCTCCTGTCGGCCTAGGCTCCAGGACAGAGTTTTATGGTCCTGAAAAATCTCTATGACCGCTGGGGCAGGGTTTTCGGAATGAAATGTGTCAGGTCAATGGGGGAAAGGTGGCAAGGGAAGCTGCCTTGAAGAAGGTGGCGTCCTTCTTCCTGGCAAGGGGAAACAAATCTTCCCAGCCTAACTGCTAATGATCGCAGTTTCCCGGTCAGCCTAGAATCCAGTATTGCCCATTATCTTCGTTTCCCTGTCAGCCTGGAGGCCAGGGCAGAGTTTTATGTTCCTGGGAAGCCCCGAGAATATTGAGACAGAGCCTCAGGGGTGGAATGTGAGTCAGGTTGATGGAGTAGAGATGGAACATCTGGAGAGAAGAAACTCACTCTCTCTCTCTCTCTCTCTCTCTCTCTCTCTCTCTCTCTCACCCCAAGGGAGAAACTGAGGCTTCCTCTATGGGGGGGGAGGGGAGAATGGATGGCTGAGCCTCTGAGACTACCTGAGAGCCAGACAAGTGTCCCCTCCATCCTGCATTCCCTCAACCAAAAAAAAAAAGAAAAATTAGTGAAAGTAAAATCAGTAGCAAGGGTTCATCAAGGGTTCATACAGCAAGTATGTGCACAGAAAACTTTAGAGATGAAATGCATTTTTAAAATATTAAATATATAAATTTAAAAATTGTGTGCATGGGGGCTGGAGTGATACCACAGTGGGTAGGGCGTTTGCCTTGCATGCAGCCAACCCGGGTTCAACTCCCAGCATCCCATATGGTCCCCGGAGCACCGCCAGGAGTGATTCCTGAGTGCATAAGCCAGGAGTAACCCCTGTGCATCGCAGGGCATGACTCAAAAAGCAAAAAATAAATAAATAAATAAATAAATAAATAATGTGCATTAAAAACATAATTCCCATTAGTATCAAAGCAGAGACTAAGAGCAGTGAGAAGAGACATAAGAATTAGGACAATGGTTTGGAAGCCTGCCTTATGAGCTGGCGGAGAAGGCAGTTGGGATGTAGAGGGGACCACTAAGTCAATGATGGTTGGAGGACTCACTCAGAATGGGAGATGTGGGCTGAAGGTAGACCAAGGACCAAACACGATGGTCTCAGTACCTGTAACGCAAAACATGATGCCCAAAGTAGAGAGAGCTAAGAAGGAAACTGCCATAGAGGCATGGGGTGGGATGGATAGGGGTGGTGGGAGGGATACTGGGGACATTGGTGGTGGAAAATGCTTACTGATGGAGGGATGGGTGTTAGATCATTGTATGAATGAAACCCAATCAAGAAAGCTTTGTAACTATCTCAGGGCGATTCAGTAAAACAAAGCAAAACAAAACAAAACACCAGAATTAGGATAGCAGGAGCTGATGAAATAGCACCAAGGGTTGAGTAAACGCTTTTTGCATGTAGGAGGCCTGGGTTTTTATTTCCATCACCAACCCCCCACGCCGCGTGTCTCCTGACCCCAAAATATAATAAATTAGACTATCCAGGCAATAAATATCAACAAATAATTAATAGTACAAACAAATGAAAAAAAATCATCAAACAGGTCTGGATCAGCAAAAGCCCTGCACCTCTGGTAATAAAATGAGACCAACTTATGTTTTAAGAAATCCTGTGGCCTCAACGTCAACGTAGAGATCAGATGAAACAGTGAGCACACGGATAAAAGAAAACTAGTCTCTAAAGGATGACGGAAGACTAAATACAAGCAATGTTAAATTAAGGAATGAAAAAAAGAACTAAAACCAAGCAATATGAAAGACTGCTTACACTTAAGCCACCACTAAGGTGGAAGAGTAGAATTAGTACTTGTTAAATATTCTTTTTTGAAAATATTTATTTCCTTTACTGAGATCCATGGGCTGGAGCGATAGCACAGCGGTAGGGCTTTCGCCTTACAAGTGGCCAACATGGCCGACGCGAGTTCGATTCCTCCGCCCCTCTCGGAGAGCCTGGCAAGCTACTGAGAGTATTCGATAT